>KN498752.1:12609-36873 GCA_000787155.1 Scartelaos histophorus | reverse complement strand
CTTTTATGGGACTTCGGCTACATTTACATACAAAATAGTGAAATAAAAAGACCAGGATCATGTAGAACGGTTTAATACGAACATTTTAAGACACAAATGACCAAACTCACAGCGGTAGTTCCAAAGAGAAGGATGACAGTATTTCAATGGAAAGTCAATGGAGCCAGAAGTTCCCCCATTTTCACTTCCTATTTGGGGCTCAGAGGTTAGCAGGTTAGCTATGTCCGTTTATATTTATACAGTCTATGGTTTTGGCCAAGGAAAGTTTAAAATATGCAGTGTTAGAGTCAAGTCAAAGTATGAAAAACACTGTTCCACCTTGTGATGTCATGTGGTAATACAGGAAGTGCTCCACTGTGTTTTTAAACTCATTCATCTTACACCTTCAGTAGAATCATTTTGACGATTTCAGCCCTGGAATTGCCCATCTCGACTGAACAAAAGGTCAAACTGTAGTTGTTAATTTGCAAACTGCCACTTCATGACATCACAAGGTGGAATAGAGCATCAAGAGACGCGTGTGAGTGAAACAAAACACAACTCCAGCTCTTTTTTGAAGGAGATGACAACATTCTAACATGACTTTGAGATAAGTTTACTTTGTCGCTACATTTCAAACAGTTCTGGTAATACGAATGCAGACTGACAATTCATATATAAATGACATCTTCCTGCAGAGAGAATCGTTAATAATTGTCCTTTACCATTTTTATGTTCCAAACTCCAGCTCCTGAATGAGTTTTCTCCTCACCACCTTTATGATGCTTTATTAGTGTGCGTTAATTTCACGCTGGTCCCATTAAGATGCACAGCAGCTCGTGTATCTCCTGTTGTGTGATTTATTATAGATCAAGTGTGGAACCTTACATCTCAAATACTACTTTCTCTTTTAACTCATCTCTCTGAAGGCTCTCTCTGTGATAAAACATCCAATTATCATTACAAACTTGCATAAGCGCCAACTATAATGGATGTACACTGAAAGACAAACTGGTCTGCTGCTATACTAAGTGAGCAGACTGTTAGTTTGAAATTGTAAAGGTCAAAAAATCTATATCTGAAGAGTTTTGTAATTGAACAAAATGCAAGGCAGATATGTTGAATGCCCTTCTGTGGACCGCTCCATGCAAAGAAATAACATCAGATGCACTTCCTGTGTTACCACATGATGTCAAATGGTGGAACACCAGAAAACACAACTCCAGGTATTTTTGAACCACATTATTATAACATAAATAGGAACATTGAGTAATATGGGCTTTAAGCTTTTGCTAATAATTTAATTAGTGTGTTTTAGAATAAGCCACAATAAACGTGACATTCAGTTTTACAGGAGGATAATAAGGCTCAAACAGCCTTTAGTTTAATGTGAAGCTGGAGGGCAGGTCATAAATCTACGGTAGAATTAATGTTTAACAGTCAAAATGCAGATTGCAGGTCAAATATGTTGTCCTGGTTTATGCTAATATCTCATTTCTAAAGCGGCTGCATTGTAAAGGCTGGTCCCGCTGCATATGTTGATGCTAATGTATTTTCAGTGGGAACAGTCCCTGCCTCAAGTGGAGAAGTTCAAGTATCTCGGGCTCTTGATTTCCTGATCCATCTACGTTCTACCCTCACCTATGGTCATGAGCTTTGGGTAATGACCGAAGAGACAAGATGGTGGATACAAGCAGCCAAAGTGCCACAGGGTGACTGGGTGCTCCCTTAGAGATGGGGTGAGGAGCTCGGTCACACAGGAGGAGCTCAGAGCTGCTGAAGTAGACCCTGGACACACTGAGGGACTGTGTCTCTGGCCTAAAAACACCTCTGGATCCCCCAGAAGATGCGTGAGTGGAAAGGGAAGTCTGGACCTCCCTGTCCAGACTGACCAGGCCCCAGATAAGCAGAAGAAAATGGATGGAGTTAACATGGCAAACTGTGAGAAACCAGGGCAGTAGAGAGACTGATGACCGTTCGGCCTCTTGTGAGTAATATTTGAAGCCCTGTTAGAAATTTTACATAGATTATTAATGCTAGCACCAAAATAGAACATATTATTTGCCAAATAAGAAAACCGCGTCATATTTTTGAATAATATTTAAAGTACTTTTGGACAGAATTCTCCCCGGTGTGATGTCAATCAATTCAATTCAGCAAACTCTCCGAAATAGAGCTCTCCATTTCCTGTCATTTTCAATATATTTTTCAAGTTTTCTTTACAAATTGCTTCCTGATTGGTGTAAAACTATAATTTATATTTCCCACCAAATGAAAGGTGCAGTGTGTAACATTTCTAGCGTGCTCCCTGCTCGTCTCCATGGAAATGCTATTCCTTTGTCTAGATAGTTTAGTGTGTACTGTGGAACAATCTATCATGAGAGAGACGAGCAGGTTACAGTACTACTCTACTTTACAGTTCAGATCCGTGGAGAGTCACCCCTATTCACAAAAGGAATTCATGGATTTTTGAGCCGCAGAGACCCGTTATGAATAAATGCTAGATGGATATGTTCAGTGTTCTACCATTCCGGGAAAAGCAATGATATCTCCATATAGACAAGTGGGTAAGAAGTAAAAATGGCAGTGGACCTTGAATATGGATTGAACAGTGTGTTTATAGAAGTACCAGGTATATGCAGCTATTCCAAACCCATCGGATTTACTGTGGTGATGCCGTAACATGGGCCACTTGTGACTGTTGATTTAGGCTGTTCTGACGGGTGCCGGGCTGACAGTGAGCTGAAGTGACACTAAGATGGCAGGGACCGACAGGAGCATTACTGCCAACCGTCCCGGTCCTTAGCGACGCTTTTTGGTCCTTAGCAACGCATTTGCCTGGATCTACGTCTCACACGGCACCAGAATGTTCCCCACTCATGTCAAAACACAACATAAAGAAAAACAACCTCAGATTATTTGGTTGGGATAATCTGGATTTGCTGTGTGCTGAAAAGGAAAAATGTTGTTGAAGACCATTAATGTCGTTCTGTTAGCTTAAAGACGAGCAGCGAATAGAGAATACAAAATGTTCTACTTGTGTGGGGTAACGTATTTCACTCACTGCATCACTGTTTTGAAAATGCTATGTTCGTTTTTTAAGTTTGACTTTCGTTTTGAAGTCCTGAATCTCCCGTCCCATTGCTCTCGGTGCTGAGTCACTCCCCTTCAGAGCCCTATCACCTTACAGTCGGCGTGCATTTGTAGCTACTGCATGTCGCATCAGGTTTGTCGAGTTGTTGTATATTTTTTGTATCATGTTTTTGATGGGGGAACAATGTAATATCATGGTAGAAAGCTAAAAAATTGATTTTTAAGGTGCATTGCATAACTTTTCTCCGTGGAAATGTTAAGTTGTCTTTTCTTGTCATCTCCAAATGCTCAGTTCCACCTTGAGATGTGACTATGTAAACCCCTTGACGAATTGACTCCACTGAGATGTTTCTGTGCTATTGCTTTTAGTATAATTTACACTGCTTCACTGCTCACTGACAAATGTGCTGTTTTCTATAATTACTTTGATTTGTTTTCCATACTATATTTTCATGCCAAGTTGCCCAAAAGTACTTCAAAGTCTGAATACTGCATAATGTAGGACCTTTAACTTCTATAATAACATGCAAGTCAGTTTTCTAAAAGTGGAATCTAACTGTCACCTTGGTTTTGTTTATTTTCCTGTTAAAAGAATAGGCCGTGTTGACTGATGTTTGATCTGCACATTGCATAACAGCAGCCAAAAAATATGAAATAGTTTTAAAAGGTATGGTTCCTGATGTGCAGTAAGTTGTGCCTCAGCTCAGTAGCTGGGCACTCACGCTTCACAGCAGGAAGGTTCCGGGTTCGATCCCCGTATGGCTGGGGCATTTCCCTGTGGAGTTTGCACATTCCCCCTGTGTTTGGATGGGAAAACATGCACCATAGCACAATCCTCCAGATAAAAGCATTCTTTTTTTTTTTTTTTGACAAATATGTTTATTACATTTTTTTCATATAACAAATATATGGACAGAACAGGAAAAGAGACATTGAGCTGCACTGCCATGTACATGTATTTCCAGGCATTAAGAAAAGAACAAAAATATAGAGAAATAAATGGATGGTGGCATATATAAAAAGTTATGCTGTGCTATTATATTTTGATATGTGATCTAGAAAGGGTCAATAAATCTTGGCAAAGCTGTCACCTTTATCCTCCAAATCATACTGAATCTTCTCCATATACCATGTATTTGTTAGTTCACTTAACCACACTTAAACTGAGGAACTGTATCAGTTTCCATAAGGTTAATTAAGTTTTAATTCGTTAACTTTTTTGCGATTACCATTCCATATAAAACTGTGTGTTGTTCAGAAGAGCTCATCAACAGAAGAGAAGGGGAATTCCCAAACAAAGTAATCTTTAGCAATTGTACATACATGAATACCAATTAAAAATATCATACCAGAATGTTTGAAGTTTTAAATAAGTCCTAGGTAAATGGATCAGTGACCTCTCTGCAAATTTACAACGGTCACATATAGGTGAAGTGGTTGGGAAAATTTCATGCAATTTTGTTTTTGAATAATAAAGCCTGTGCAATACTTTGAACTGGATTAATTGATGCCTCACATTTATGGAACAGGATTGGATCTTGGCCAGACACTCCTCCCAGACCCCATTTTCTCAGATAACCAAGCTTAGCAACACGATCTTGGAGATGGGTCTGTGTGTGCACCACGTGCTGCCCGATGCTCCAGAGGAGATGACCCTATTTTACACAAAACTGACTCTTGTGAGCGTTTTGTCATGTTTTAATGTAATTTCATCAAAAACATATTCGAGTTGTGTTTTGTTTCATTCAAACATTTTGAGTCACCCTAAATTATTAGTCTGTCTATGTCTCCAAGGCTCTAAATGCTCTGTTCCACCTACTGATGTCTGGAGTTTTCAAGTTAACAGCCTCTTTTACCTTTTGTTCAGTAGAAACTGGCAACTGCAGGACTGAATAGTGTATAGAATCAATCATAGTAGAGCACTTCCTGTATTGCCACATGACATTAAAAGATAGAGCAGAGTGTTTTCTACTTGAGAGAAGAACTCCAACTATGATGCTGTTTAGCCCTTTAGTTTTTTCCCTTTTTTCTCTTTTACCTGTTTTATCAGTCTGCTCATCTCTACACACCAGTTTGAGTTTCAGCCTACATAAAAATCACAGTCTATTAACGTTTTAACTTGTTTTCCTGTCGCTCCCTCACTGTGGAGTCATAGCCTTAAGCCATCTCCTGCTGTTCATGTCATTGCCACTCAGCAGCGCCCCCTGGATTTGCACACTCACCTGCGTTTAGAGTGTGTGTGACTAACTGCAGCCTACAGGGAGACGTGCAATGTCAACTCTGCACTTCTTTTATGAGCTCTTTAATCTTCTCTTGTCATGCAACCTAGACGGAGCATGTTTATATTGCAAAAAGCACATGTACTTAACTAAAAAGTAGGACAGGCTGCACAAAAAATGTTTCATAATTTTTTTTTCTTGTACCGGTCAGTCAGAATTTTCTCATAAAAACGTATAAAAATGCAGTTTAATATAACTTTATTGAGCACAAACTATACAGACTTGTTATTTTTGCCATTTAAAAGATACAAAATGGATTCGTGTGAGCTTTAAGCTATGTTATAATGCTTTTATCTCATCAAAAACGCATCTGAAGTTGTGTTTTTGTTTCATGAATCTATATCTCCAGTTCACAATGCTCTGTTCCACCTTGTGATGTCATGAAGTGGTAGTTTTTAAGTGAACAGTCTCCATTTATACATTTAGTTCAGTAGAGATTCCTGGGCTGAATAATCCAAATGATTCTTAAGAAGGTGTATGAAGTTTGAAAACGCAGCGGAGCACTTCCTGTATCACCACATGACATCACAAGGTGGAACGGTGTTTTCTGTTTGAGAGAAAAAAAAAAAAATGTAGCTTTTGTGTGTTAAACAAATAGAAAAACGCAACTGCAGGTGTGTTTTTGATGAGGAAATGGCAACACAGAATAACAGATCAGAAAACAAAGTAATATGGGCTCTTTAACACCAAAAGAGTCAAATTTCTTTATCTAAAGTCAGAAGTCTGCTCAAAAGAAACTCAGAAAACCGCTTTTACCGACAGATGATTGGACCATTTAACTGACGAATACAACTGACTCATTTCACAGCCCGAGAACGGCAATATAACAACAAAACACTTCAATTACCGCGGTTATTGAGGTCAGCCAATGTTTTTTGCCTTGGACCACTTCTGGATGACTGAGGGATTACGCCGACAAGGTCAACCTTTTAACCAATTGCCTCTCGCGGATCCAGAAGAAGAGAAATGCACTCTCTCTCCCCTGATATGCCGCCGTTAGACTGTATCCCCCAAGTCCGCCGCCTGTTCCGACATCCCACCGTCACGACGCGCCTCTATTTAGACGTCCCGTTTTCCCGACGCCTTTTAGTATCGCTATTCCGACGATCACGGGTCGCAGGCGAAGTTCCTTATCTGTTCTGTAGCAGTGCAGCGGAGTGTCCAAGTGTCCCCACAGCTCTCAGTTTCCATTTCCCACTGTCTGATCTACGCGGCCGAAGTATTTTCTGATTAACTGCCCAAGCATCTTATGATATACGGGAGCGCATTATCATTCATGTCGCAAAAAAGCGCAATGTTTGAAAAATCGTAAAGTGCCGATACTCTGACAATGGAAAACACAAAGTTGAAGTAGTGGGATGCTTGAAAAATAAAGTTTATAGCTACACAGACGATTAGATGTCAATGTCAAGGAGTATCCGCGGGGAGAGAAGGTGCCGATTGGTCTGTTATTAATGTCCGTATCTTGATTTATGTACAAAATGGTAAAATAAAAACACCTGGATTGTGTATAGTGGGTTAATATGAAATTCAGGAGAGTTGCGACCATTTTTCCAATAAAAAGCCGGAAGTGCCCATGCTCTTGCAACAGGGCGGCTAGTTTAATTTACTGTCTCCATTTATATACAGTCTATGGAGATAAAACAACTAAAAGGTGATACTGTTAACCAGTGTTGCTATAGCCTACAAAGACTTTACAAAGAATAGAAGGCGATTTTTACTGCTTTAAGAATATTTGTTTGCCCATGTAACAGTCGTTTTTTATTTCCAGCCACATATTTTAGACACTAAATCAATTAAATGGAATCAAATATAAAAAAACATTACTACATCTACTGATTACGCAGCGCTAATGGAAACATTGGGTTGTGCAGTGATGCCAGATATGCAGTTTTCAAGTGGAAGTAGGCGGCTTTTTAAGAGCGGGTGGAATATATTGTTAAAAAATGATTCCAGGGATCGTAACAAATCTCCATATCCAGCTACTTTGATACGTACACAAGGTGCCCCCTGTCCCAGCAGATTTATGCAAAACCAGTGATTTGTCCCAGTTTAAAACAAGAAATGTCTCAGATGTCCCTATTTTTAACCAATGTGAAACTTGCCAACAGTAAAGAGTTGTCGTTTATTTAGGTAAATTACAAAAAAATCTGCTTAAAAACAGTCAAACCACATATTTTGTATTTTGAAATTCTGGTCATCTTCTACATAAATGTGCGGTTCTGTGTATTGTGCTAAATGTTTACACCGGGGTTATTATCTCGGGGTTACTTATCTCACTCAGGTTTGCACTTTATCAACTACGCATGTGGGCGCTCCAAACCCAATTTCGTTGATCTTTTGCGATAATGACAATAAATACTTGAAACATTGAAATGAAAAACATAGCCCCTCCATACTGGCCGTGGAACACTTTTGCTCAGGTCGGGTCACTGAAACCTGGCGCCCCGTTAGCGTGTTAGCTTATCAGCCTTCACAACAGTCACTGCAAAGCGTGTCAAAGTGCTAGCGCGTCATGCTTTGGCTAAACGCGGCGGAGGAGAGCCACTTCAGCAGATTAGCCCTGCCCTCGGCCCCTGTGCTCATTACAGGGAGTCTCTTATTAACAAGTCACACAACACAGGAAGCTAGCATGCTACGCTTTTATTAACACATCCATCATCATTATTACTGTGATTATGGAAGCTCTGAAAGGCCGTACCACAACGCTATTGATCAATATTGTGATGCATACACCAGTCAATAGGTTTATATAAAGTGGGGAAATATGTCTTAATTAGAGGTTCATGAAGTACAGTATGTCCAGGGCGTAATGGTTCAGTGGTGCTAATGGTGGTAAGTCAGAGCTCTGTAAAAATGTCACCATGTTTTTTACACTCACTGAACTCACAGGACACAGCTGGGGGTGAATTACTGTGGACAATTATAGGCTACATGAATTAAGGGAAAAACTAGGCATGTTTCCTATTATGCTACATTGGAACAGCCATTTTATATTAATTTAAATCATTAATCACTGTGGCAATGGCATTTTTTTTTTTTTTTAACGTTCTGAAACCCATGGATATAATGACCTACATGTGAAAAACAAGCTGCTATAGTCCAGCCGCTCTTGTAAATGAGAGCATATTGTAAAGCAGAACTTTGTGACGAAATCTCATCTCCATCTAATTGTTAAAGATTTTATCAATTGCAAATTTGTGAGAAAGAACAGTGTCCGTGGCCACGGCTCTGTGTGATGACAGCTAATTGGCGATTGCGTTGATAAAGTTGTGCATGTGCCAAAGGATTTCTGAAAGCTCTAACAAATTAGATTTAAATACTTTCTGGAATATCAGGTAGCCTGGCTTTAAACTGTAGCATAAGCTCTTTATTGCATTTTATTACCAACATTTTGGTAATGGCTTTCTACTGAACATTTATCAAGGCAGGCTGTCTGTTTAATGGCTACATAATTAATGCACACATATTTCACACATTAATCAACATTTGCCGTTTCTTACAAGATGTTTTATTACAAACTTTTAAGTATATATTAAATAGAATGTGATTTGCAAGTAACTTGTTGTAACTTGGAACATTTCCATGTGATCAACATTACACCTGCATGGCTGATAACAGATCAACTACTAACTCATTTTGATCATATCATTTAGAGTATTTGACTATTGTTAAAAGAACCACATGTGATTTCATAAACATGGTCTCACTGTGTCCCCAGATACGAGGTAAACATGTTCTAATCAAATATAGCTTTTACTAATAACTATTCTAATGAAGATTTATTCTTACAAAACACTGGACATGATGGACAAGTTGATATAATTTCTCATTTGGGTTGCCAGTTTCACTCTTGAAATCCAGTTGGTTTAAATCTAAAATGCTTCCACTGAATTTTCTCTACCTAAGCCCCTGTGAAACACAATGACATTTCCCTGAGAACCTGCAGGTGATCACCCCACTATGAAAAAGCCACATAGTTCACCTCTAAAGCTCACAAGAGTCAATTTTGTGTAATATTGGCCCTTTAAACAGCTCTCTACAGTACATTATGTTACCACACAGCTCTTGACTATACACATCTGTACTGACCTTTAGCAGAATCACGCATTTGACCTAAGAGAAATTGTTCTTTGGTGCTCGATTTCCCCAGAACTAACATGTCATTTCACAGCAGCGTGTTTTGGCTCTTCGGCAATGGCACTCGTAACAGTATGTGCTTACTTAACTGAGGAAATGACTAAAAGGTGGCATAAAAGTCCCATTTGGTTTGTGGCAGTGTATTTTGTCTCACATAAGCCTGCATTAGCGGCTCGGCGCGTTTTCTGTTCTGTTTGATGATTCTCACCGCTCCTTGTTTTCCAGGGGCGCCGTAGCAACAGAACCGTGTGCAAAAGAGAAACGCGTGCAAATCTCCATAGTGCACCATCAGTCAGGCCTGGCGAATATATTTTTACACTTCAGTCATGTTTTTGTTTTGTTTTTTTGCGCATATTTAAAGCCGACTTCTCGGTTAGGGGTCCGTCACCTCCTCGTTACTATGGATACGTCATCACTCTGATGGAATGTTCCACGGTATGACATTAAACAGCAACACCTTACATTTATTCCATTACAGGTGAGTTTATAGCTCAAAAATGCTTCGAAAAACACACATTCTGACTGTGCCTCTCCACAGATCTGACCTGTAACTTGGTTTAGTTTGGTCACCATGAAGATAGTAAAGCGTTTGACGGACCCACCACTAGAAAAGTCACGCAATGCACCTTAAAACAGCTCTGTGTATTATGTTAAAATGCATAAAAATCCCGACTAACCAGCACAGCTTTTCTTTTTTCTTTGATAATTCTCAATGCTCCTTGTTTTCCAGGGGCGCCGTAGCAACAGAAAACTCTACGCAAAAAAAACCCAAAACGTGCGAATCTCTGTTGTACACAATCAGTCAGGCTCGGCGAATGTATTGAGTACAGTCACGGGGCGTTTTTTTTTAATTTGATTTTATTATTTTTGTTCTTTCTGTAGGCATAAGAGACTACATGCGTATTACTGTGCCTCCATTGTGCTGCGCTATCCAGACCCCAGTTCGCGCCAGTGGGACCAGGCAGAAGAAAGACGACATCAAGCCCATTATAGGAATCCATAAGAGCCTGTGATGTCTTAATCCACACGGCCACATTCTTCTTCTACTCTTTGGCACGCGCTCCAGTGGCCTGTCGAGGCGAAGTCGCCGCGATGAAAGAACCATTTGTGCCCAAGAACAGGGATGTCGTGAAAAAAGTACGTCTCTTTTTGTTTCGCTACAGTATTAAAGGAAATGGGGGAAAAAATAGCAATGGAGTCTCAATTGGCACAGTGTGTTTTTTGATATTCTGGTCCAAGAAGATAATGCTAATGACTGTACACAAACAAAGCCGGTGTTTAATGTGGACAGCTGTACTCATACGTTCTGCAGATCAAAACATCATTTAGTATTCAGGGACTGGCCCCACCGTGTCCTGGTTTGAACAATGTGATGGTTTGGTTAAGAGTAAATGTTAATGCGCTGCACCTGATTTTTACTGTTTTTAAATGGTTCGCAAAGTTATTCCTCATTATTTTATGCATTCCAAGCATCCGAATTGTTCACCATGATGAGTTTGTAAGTGCTTTTCACAACTTTTGGAGACCAGTGCCGACTTTCGCTGTGATGGTAAAACTAACAACTAGCATGCTAACACGTGCTTCCAGATCGATACTGCATATGTGGCCCTGAATGGGGTCCTACACACTACTTTGTCATATTGTACTGGAACGGCTCTCGCAGAACCACCGACTGGATCTTTCAAACTTCGCTTTGATTGGTCGAAGTGTCACAACAGCGGAACGAGCCCAAAATCAAAGTAGTTAAATCCAGTTGAGAGAAAAACACACACGTCTTACCCGTCCACAAATGCACAAAGGGAATTATTCACCATGATGAGTTTGTAAGTGCTTTTCAGAACTTTTGGAGACTAGTGCCGACTTTCGCCGTGATGGTAAAACTAACAACAACTAGCATGCTAACACGCGCTTTCTAACCTGACTCAGCAGATCGATACCATATATGTAGCCCCGAATGGAGTTCTACACGCTACTTTGTCATGTTGTACTGGGACGGCTCTCGCAGAACCACCGACTGGATCGTTCAAACTTCGCTTTGATTGGTCGAAGTGTCACAACAGCGGAACGAGCCCAAAATCAAACTCTAGTTAAATCCAGTTGAGAGAAAAACACACACGTCTTACCGTCGCCAAATGCACAAAGCGCTTCCCACTGCAAGTTTTTCACAAAGTCATAGCCAAACAAGATGGATTCTCAAGAAATCAAGGATGCATGTTGCTGCCAAAGCTACACACTATATAATTGTATCTGGGGTAAATATCTGGTATAAGTCTTTAAGTGCAGACCAATACAAGTGTACGCTGTTGTTACACGTTTTGCCAAACCACAGTGCATTTGTAAACCGGTAAATGCAAATACATATAGGATAAATATGCAGGGTTGTAGCCAAGACTCATTTCCATCTTTAGTCTCTTATTGGAGCAGGGCCAATCACACATTTCACTCAGTTCAGAACGGGAGGAATTAAGGTGACTGGCACACTGACGGGCGGGCATACTGTAGAGCTCCTTAGTGTAGGTCCATGAGGTTATTTTTAGTTCACTGAAATAATTGTGAAACACACAGTATTTTATGAACTGGCACTTAGCAGACAGTGATAATAGCTTCCGGATGATAGCCTTGGTCATGATTTGAAAAACGTTGTCCAAATGACTGACTTGAAAATCTTTTCTACCACTTAAGAGCAGATAGTTTGAGAGCAACTGTTCTGATTCATTTTCTTCACCTATGATCACCCGTGATGCAACACTCGCTGAACTGGAACTGCAGTCCTTTAATAGAGGAGGTATGATACTAAATCGATTTTTTTGAGCTTTCATGTTACGACATTTTTTCCCTCATCAAAACATGCCTGAAGAGGTTTTCGATGTCGTCCGTGCATGTTGGAGTAATCTACCGATCTGTCTTAGGCCTATTCAAACCCTACTTATGGTTAACTGTAAGATTCAGTCTAATATAATTGATACAAAACTGTACGACTTCACAAACCTGATGAGATGTGCAGTAGTGTCATTAGCGGGAGGCTGATTTTTAATAGCACTTTGAAGGAAAAGTAATTTATCACTGAGAGCAAAAGGAGGGAAGACTCGGCATCAGAAACATGTTAATGCATAGAGGCTGATTTTTAATAGCACTTTGAAGGAAGAGTAACTTATCACTGAGAGCAAAAGGAGGGGAGACTCAGACATCAGAAACATGTTAATGCATAGGAAATGTACAAAAGTAACATGCTGATCTAAATATGTTACGTGTTAGCAGTTAATACCCCATAAAATTATAATACTCCCTTTTTTAAATAAGATTGCTTCAACATGGTTCTCACTCAACAACGCCCATGATCCATGTAAAGGCTTATTTACGCTCTATATTCGAGACACATATGGATACGCTTCTTTCTTTTTCTTCATTTTTTCCATTTTTTTTCTTCAACTTTCGAAACTGACCTTGAGCCCCCTCTGCTGGTTACTTACCAGATGCATATTTGACACTAGACGGAAAGCGCCGCTGTCTGTGGTTAGCATAAAGTTGCATCATTAGCTAGCGATGTTGTCAGTGCACTAAAACAGTTTATTGCCATGTGATAAAATAAGTTATGATGCTAAAATAACATCCTAGATTTATAACAGTAGATGTCGCGTTCAGCCTCCTGGCATGTGCTAGTGCGGCTGCCATCTTGGTACAGGGGTTCCGTGGTCTAAAGTGGGTGGTGGGCAATTATTTTTTCCATGGGGCCACTTGAGAAAATGTTGTGAGGGACCTCGCCAAAATGCTTAAGTTCTGCATATTATTATTTTGGATTTCTTTACAAAAAGCTTTGTTTAGACGCGCTGGTGAGATTGGTAAGAGTGTATGTTATGACTAAGCAATGAAAAAGTGAGGTTGTTTTACAAAAAATGCCATTAAAAAAAACACCTTTAGAATAAAAGCTGTGCAGTTTTAGTCCATGCACGAAATATGTTATAATATGTAATTCCAAATGATCTTAAATGGGCTGGTAAGGGTTAAACAAAGCTGTACAATGCCCCGGTCTGCTCTAAAGTGTCACTGACCACGCAGCGAGCGAAGATGCTGAAATGTTGGACTTGCGCCACATATGGTCTGAACCCGGAGGACTAAACCAGGACTAAACCGGGTCTAAACTAGGTCTAAACCAGAATTGAACCAGGACTGAAACCAGGAGGACGGAACCAGGAGGACGGAACCAGGAGGACGGAACCAGGAGGACGGAACCAGGAGGACGGAACCAGGAGGATGGAACCAGGAGGACGGAACCAGGAGGACGGAACCAGGAGGATGGAACCAGGAGGACTGGACCAGGTCTAAACCAGTATTGAACCAGTAAACTAGGACTGAAACCAGGGGGACTGAAGCTGGACTTAACCTGGACTAAACCAGGACTTAACCAGGTCTAAACCCAGTCTCAGTCCGGTCTAAATCCAGTCTAAACCAGGTCTACACCGGGTCTCAGCCCGGTCTAAACCCAGTCTAAACCAGGTCTATATCCGGTCTCAGCCTGGTCTAAACTCAGTCTAAACCAGGTCTAAACACAGTGATCCTTGGTCTGTGGGAAACCCTGATATTGCCTTGTCCCAGATTGATGTTCATTTTAAAGCAGTGGTTTTCCCTGCACCAAGACACCGGCTTAGTTGACACATTCAGTCCAGTGAACTAACATCAGTGAGGGGGAAATGTCTTACTAACCCACATGCAGAACCAAAATGCAGGTGAGCACTTAAATGACGAGAAAAAATGGTTCAAACTTCAGTATATGGACATCCACTCACACTTGATCGATACAACCAGCCCCGCCTCCCAAGAGAGCCTGAAATGTGCTGAAATCCTGCGAGACTCTGACATGATCCTAGACAGAACAGTGGCTCTTTGTGCAGGAGACATGCGCAGTAGAGCGAGAAGTGGCAGAGTCTGATAATCCCTCCAGAGAAATGCAGAAAGGATAAATGCAGTGAGGATTTCTCAGCTTGAAACGCACAGATCTGTTTACGTTCGAAAATGGAGAATAAATGAGCCTCAAATGGGGCGTCATTATAATGGATTCTTTATGGTTCTCATCTATCATAATGCATAGGGGACATTATTCAGTCTTTTATCTTTAACGCAGCAAAGTGCAAATGCTGTTTTCTTAGACTTGAAATAAAAGTGCAGTTGTGCGATATTACTCTTTGCTTCACTCTGTCACTGCCGGTGAATCACTACGTGCCGTCTTTGCTTCTCAGACGATCAGCTCTCACGTCAGTCATGCTGTCCGCTCACTTCCTATACGGACATCCTGCCGTTTCAGCTAAAATCGTCCTCTGCTTCACCTCCACCGCGGCAGCAAAATGTCATCCTCCCCACCCTCTCTCCTCCTCTTAAAAGCACTCATTTCTTCTGCCTTAAAAACCTAAAAAACACAACTAGTTCATTTGAAAAGCTCTGCACTGGTCCAAAGTTACTCTTCTCTTACCTTATGCATTCTGAACATCCTAATTATCCAACGCCATGGTAACAACTAGCATGCTAACAGCGCACGTTCGGATTATTGGATTATAAAACACTTAAATATGGGAAATTCTAGTGCAAGACTATTAAAGGGCCCATATTACATCATTTTCTGATCTATGTTATTATATTTCCTCATCAAAAACAGACCTGGAGTTGTGTTTTGTTTCATTCACACTTGTTTAACACACAAATCCTGCAGTTTTAGGCTGAATTCTACTTCTACAGAAAACGCTTCGTTCCACTTTGTAATGTTGTGCAGTAATACAGGAAGTTCTCCACTGTGTTTCCTTTGGTTGATCTCAGGCCTGTGGAATTTTCCCATCTCTACTGAACTAAACGTATAAAGTAGATGCCAACTTGAAAACTGTGGATTCATGACATCACAAGGTGGTGCAGAGCGTTTTGAACTTTGGAGATGCAGACAAAGTAATAATAAAGCATTACTCAGACGTGTGAATGAAACGAAACACAGCTCCAGGTATGTGTTTGAAGAGGAAACAACATTCTAACGCTTCTTAAAGCTCAAAAGAGTCAGCGTTGCGTAATAGAGCTCCTTTAATACCAGTGTCTAGACAAACCAGCCCCAAGAATATGTAAACAACTAGACATTGTTTAGATCTATTCATCAAATGCTCTCATAACCCGGAGTCCTTGTTGTTTTGCGGTGCATTGTGGGTTGCTTTTGGACGGCCGCTCAGAGGACGGGCAGACAGACAGCGAGGCTTTCTTGTTTTTGTGATATTTTGGCTTTCTCGCTGTGTTCCGGGGCATCTGTTCTAGAGAATATAGTTCTGGGACGAGCACAACAAGGCCTCCTCTGCATGTGTGAGATAACCAGGGGCAGGCACTACTTTCAGACCAGGAAGTAAACACCAGCTTCTATAGTGAATCATGTCTCAAAGAAAGTAGTCCCTGTGTATGTTTCTGACGGGGTTGGGGTTCCAGCATGTTGTGTGCACAGCGTGTTACACACCTGTGTGATGTTGGCCCCCCATCAAACGCACACCTACACAAAAACTGTGTATCGTCTGTGCTGTTTTACACTGCAAAAAGTTTAGTTTGTGCTGCTTTAGTTTTGTAGATATGAATGATTCTTTTATAGGTCAGATTAGGGTCATCAGCCCCCAGGAGGCGTCAGAATCCTCTAAAACGCCCCAGAATGGTGTCAATCGTTTGGGCTTCATTTGTGCTGTTTTGTGCTGCAAAAAGTTCTATTTGCACTATTATGGTTTTTAAGATATTAACAGTTTTATTTTTGGCTGATAAAATCATCCATCCCCTCGAAATGCTAAATAGCCTCAAAACAGGCAGAAAATAATGCGAAATGTATTTAGTTTGAGCTGTTTTGTGTTGTGACTTTTTTCTTTTTTGTATATTTCTCTTTCTATTGGAGTATATTTCAAAAAAGATTAATTATTATTGTTGTGGAATTTAAATAATGTAATTTCCTCTCATCTGATGGCAGCGGTTTTGGTAAAACTCCACAAAACTACTGAAACTTGTTTTAAACTGGTAAAACAAGATAAATGATCTCAGTCTGTCTTGTCTCAGTCTTTATTTAGTTGCTTTTGATTCAGATTTTATATAATATTAGACTTTTCCACAGCCTGAAATAGTTTTTCTTGACTAGTTTTGTGGAGTTTTGCTAAAGCCGCTCCCGTCACCTAAGCGGAAATCACATCACATAATAACTAACAATTTTAGAAAGGGTTAGGGTTAAACTAGCACAAATGAAACTGTCACAACACAAAACACCACAAATGAAATACAACCTTTCATAGAATCTTCTCCTTGTTTTCAGGCTATTTAACATTTAACATTTTGAGGGACTAGATGACGTCATTGGCCGAAAATAAACCTGCTAATATTTTAAGAACCATAATGGCAGAAATAAAACTTTCTTGCACAAATGAAGCACAAACAATTGACACTATTCTGGGGCGTTTTAGAGCATGTTTAAGCTTCCTGGGGAGCTGGCTGACCCTAATGTGACCTATAAAAGAACCATTCATATCTCCAAAACTAAAGCAACACAAATGAAACTTTTTGCAGCACAAACGGAGCACAACGATAGACATAGTTTTTGTGTAGGTGTGCGTTTGATGGGGGGCCAACTTCATGGACATTTGTTACACACATTACCAGATTTGTGACTTTCTTAAGCAGGATTAGCCAAAATATGATTTCACATTCAAAGTGCATGCTTTAATTTAGTATTTTTCTCTCTACAAAATGAATATATCATCTTCAGTTCTTAAAGTGTATCGTAGTGGGTTTGAAGTGTCCTTCCTACTAGATTTCTTACTGTTATTAACTTGAAAATGAAAGAGTTCTGATTTTTGATTTAGATGTTTGAAGGGTTTGCAGTGGTCCAAAGTTATTCGTCACTCAGCTTATGTGTTTCAAGCATCCTAATGATTCACTGGGATGAGTTGTGAAAAGCAGAAGCTTTTCACAACTCTGAGACCTGAGGTGGAGAATAAGTGCTCAGTTTTGTTACTTAAGTAAAAGTACAGATACCGAAACAAAAAATGTTCAAGTAAGTTTAAAGTATCACATGAAAAAATCTACTTAAGTAAAAGTACCAGTTTCAAAATGTACTTAAAGAGTAAAAAATAAAAGTATGAGGTCTAATCGTGTTTCAAGTGATTTTGCGGAATTTTTTTAAAAAACAGTTTTTTGCTAGCTGATTTTATTTGTATATTTTTGTTTGTCCAAACTATGAAGGTCTTAAAAATAACTGCCTCAGGCAGTTCTTAAACTATAATAAAAACTTTTACTTTTCAGTCCAGTTCAAAAATTTTGTGATGTAGAAAGTACAAATACCCGCTCTTAAATGTAGTGAAGTAAAAGTAAAAAGGTCCCACTTACAATTTACTTAAGTAAAGTACAGATACCTAAAATGTATACTTTTGTACAGTACTTTACTACTTTTATTTTGTTATGTTCTACCACTGGAGACCAGGGAGTTTTACCACAACTGTAAAATGAATAACAACTAGCATGCTAACACGCACTTTCTGATTGTCAGACAGTAATATAGTAAGATGCAGACAGCAGCAGACTGAGTTTGACCTCAGGAGCTGCTTATCCAATAACTCTGTACAAGGGCAAGATAAGATTTGCTCCAATACATGGAAAAGAGTGTGGTACGGGACTTTTGTTTTAGCACGTCATATCTGTTTGATTTATTAGGATGCAAACTGTTTCTTTCAACTCCCAGCCTGTTTTCATATTCTGCATTTGCTCAGACAAAGGTTGTTAGCACCATTTTAATGCCTTGAAAACAAACAAAATTAACACAGCGCGACATCTTGAAGACCTCCTGTTCCATCACTCACATTACAGCTCCACTTCACCTCCAACGCCTGATAAACAACAAGCCCTTTAAAGGTCCTATATTACTCAAAATTGGCTTTTATGAGTTGAAACCAAGTTAGAATGTCAAAAACAGATCTGGAGTTGTGGTCTGTTTCATTCACATGTTCGAGTACCTCTGCATTATGAGTCTGTCTGCATCTCCAAAGCTCAAAATGTTCTGTTCCACCTTGTGATGTCATGTCGTAGTAGTTTTCAAGCAGCTACATGTTACTTTTTAGTTGAATCAAGATTTGCGTTTCCAAAGATTAAAACACAAATGTAGTAGTTTTCAAACAGCTACGTGTTACCTTTTAGTTGAGTCGAGATTTGCGTTAAAACACACAACGCAACTCCCGTTATGTTTGTGATGAGGAAACATTATAACCCTAACCCTCAGAAAATGGTGTAGTACATAGGCCCTTTATCATGACTATATTTCCCCACGTCGCTCATTTTTGGCGTGTCCCTGTTTCAAAACACATTAGCCTGGTATCTCATCTCAATCACCAGTCCCGACCACCCCCCCGTAATCCCTCTTTCCTCATTACAAACGCCCATCGTCGTTCTCGCGCCTTTGTTACGTCTTTATTTAATCTCGCTTCATTTTACTGTATCCCATCGCGACGCTGCCTCCCCTCTCCGCGGTCCTGCCTGCTAAATGGGAGCACTGACCCCATTACGGGACGGGGTGCGGGTGGGCGGGGCCTGTGCCGGTGGATTGTTGTACTGTGTGAATGGGATGATTAATGAGGATGTTACAGGAGGAGTAGCGGGGAGCAGCGGGGATTGGGTCCGGGTCGGAGTCGGTCATGCAAACATCGCAGCGCTGGGCGAAGGGTTTGGGGACACGCGCTCGTTTGGAGGACGGTCCTGCTGACATTGTCTTTATTCAGGCCTGAGTGAGGGAACAGGGGTTATAATGGGACGATACAGGAGGAGGGTGTAAGGAGGACAGGCAGCAGGCAGCAGTGAAAACTCACACTTACACGCCGTTCTAGGACACGTCAAAGGTGCTGAGTAAAGATTATTTCAAAGTCTGGTTTTCTAAACTTTCTTATCACCTTGCATATATTTCTTTGTGTTTATTTTTTTGTATTTGTCACTGTGAGGACACAGTGAGGTCACTGTGAGGACACAGTGAGGTCACTGTGAGGTCACTGTGAGGTCACTGTGAGGTCACTGTGAGCTAAGTTCTTGTCTATAACTTATATTATTGTTTTTTAGCCCATCTCTGCTAGAATGTCTCACCTGGAGAAGGCCCTGGGAAGATCTTGGAAGTACTGGAGCACCTTGGGGTGGAGTGGCTGGAGGAGGTGTCTGGGATGGTAGAAGTCCTGGAGGCTCTGCTTCTCTGACAGATACAGATAAGTATAGGTAGATGGAAAGAATGGGGGTAAGTGGTACATTTTTGTCCTTCACATGCAACATCACATTTAGTGATTTAAGTAGATTTGGTCTAAATTAAAAACACATTCAATGTTTTTTGCACCAAACTCCTCCACCCCTCCAGCCCACAGACCACAGGTTGGCTTTATTGTTGCTTGCTGACAGCTCTGTCCTCTCAGAGCTCCAGGAGCCCTTTAACACTCGCCTGTGGTCAGCATCACCAATCAGACACATACTGTCCTGGACCCACAGGCTCAGCTGGAGGTCCACCTCCGTCTGGCCCAGGTACAAAGAGAAAGTGACAAGATACAGATATATAAACACAGCTGTAGTCACTGCAGTGGTGCTGAACAATGTTTACCTCTAGTGTTTCAGCTACTTAGGGGTACAAAAATGTGCATCTTGCCACTAGATTTGTTTTTATTTACTGTACTTTTCTACTACACCTAATACTTTGAAGTATAATCCTCACCAAATAGTTTCTTTAATTCTACTCATTATAGTAACTTTTCTTCTGAATCACTTCTATTTAAATCAATAACATTGAAAATGTCGTCATCTTGATAATGATTTGTGCTCAATTTTGTTCAGTAGAAAGAATTTCATCAATACTTATTTCTAACTGTTTTTATTTGTTTATTTCGATCAACTCCTTTTTCAACAGGTCTATCATAAAAATATTTTTACTTTTCAGTCCTGTTAAAAAGGTAGTCTACTAGAAGGTGCTGATACCTGCTCTTAAATGTAGTGATGTAAAAGAAAAGTGTATCCTCTTTAAAATGTTCTGAGGTAAAGTACACACCATTTTTCCCACTCAATTTAACTTTTCTGGTAGAGGGTCTGTCAAAGGCTTTTCTCCATGTAGACGTTATTGCTTTGTCTGGAATGTTCCACAGTTTGGTATTAAACCTTTTTATCTTCATGGAGACCAAACCAGACCAGGTTACAGGTCAGGTCTGTGGAGAGACGACCCCAATCACTGTCAGAAGGCCAGTTTTTCTCGCTCTTTATGAGCTATAAAACCACCTGTAATTGCATATATGCTTAATGCCATACTGTGGAACATTTCAGGCAGAGCAATGACATCCCCATGGAGAAAAACATTTCACGGACCCTCCACCAGAAAAGTTACTTTATGCACATTTAAGTACAGTACTTTACTACTAATACTTTACGTTACTTTCCACCACTGTCCATATGTAGGACAAAATAACACTGAATGAAAATGTGACGAACCAAAACTTTGGACTGCCGAAAGAAAAATCTATTAGCATTTTGGTTAGTAGGCTGGAGGTAAGCCAACCAGCACTTCTAACACAAAAGAACCATTTCCAACGCAGTGAGACACTCCTCTGAGACCCGAGCGTTTATACCTCACCTCCACATGCATGCACCTGCATAATACACAGCCACATTATACTACTCCCCCCAAAGGTGCTTACGCTCGTGCAGAATCGTGCTCGTGAAAGCTCATCCTCCTCCCTCCCTCCCCCCCTCGGAGTTTGCTCTGATTTCATTGTCCCCTGTTCATTCCCTCACTCCACGGGACCCTCCGCTCCCCCCCCGCCGCTCCAGCCTCCACACAAACAAGCCGGCGTACGCTCCGGCCACATGCGGACGCCTGATGACAAAATGGATTCCGCTCATTCCCACATGATGAGAGCCGATGGGGGACGGTACCGAAGCATATACAGCAGGAGAGGAACAATGGAATGCACACGCAGCTTTGATTTGGGTCGGAACAGATCACTTTTAGAGCAAATATAGGAGGTCTTTTTGTGGTAGTGGTGGTTTGCATCAGCGCATTGATTTGGAAAGATATGCATTTTTGTTTTAATAGTAGGAGTCTGCACAAAGTTCTCCTTGTAAAGAAAAGGTATTACACTTATTACACGTAACGCATATACACAGCAAAAACTGGAGGGTTAACATTTCAAGGGGAAAATATCTTGTTTTTTAACAAAGAAAGTGTTATTTTAGTTATTTGACAAATAACCCCAACTCGAGCCTCCATTTAATTTTCAGAGTTGATATGGTTATGGTATGATATGAATATGAAGTTAATTCAACTTCCACTAGTGTTAATTCAGCTTTCCTTAGTGTCAATTTGGCACCTCCACCCACTTCAAACAATTTTGTACATAATTTCATCTTAAATTAACTTACATCCAGTGTAAAAATAAAATATCTTTATGTGTTGTTTAACTAAATCAAATAACTCTGTAAAGTGTTATCCATTAAATCTGAAAATGTTAACATAACTCTTTTGGGGTTAAACAAGAACTTTGGTCCAGTGTTTCTTAATTAACATCTCTAAAAATTTTTAATTAGAAATCTAGAATAGATTGGACTCATATAAACCCTAAGAAAATGTTAAAATTTATTCTGTGAGAGTCAATTTTAACACTTCACTGGGCTGTTTAGGCTCCTCTACAGAAATTTGGGGATTCTGGACAAGATGTTTCATGTGAGCCCACCTGATATCAATTCATTGGAAGAGGGTCCAACTTTGGGCCCCTTAGACCCTGGGACCCGGGACAATAGACACCTTTGTCCTCCCCTGTTGGCTCCCCTGTAGATTGCCATGTTATTATTTTTTTGCACTAAAAATGTTCTAAAGTTGAGTTTCAAGTTGGACAGAATCACACTGGTAACTGTAAGGAGGGTTCAGATAGTGCCTGGGAGAGATCGCTAGATTAATCAAACATGCATGGACGTCTAAAACCTCTTCAGGCATGTTTTTAATGAGGACAATCTCCAAAAAGTCCAGTTTTGTATATTAACCTCCTCTTAAAACACATCCATAAGAATCACAAAAAACTGAAATATGAATTTAATACAAGAATCAAATTTCGATTTTGATTTGACTATGATTTATCTTGCAGACCTCCATGGATTTCAGAATGAACCGTTGCCATGGTGATTAACAATTTAAAATGAAATATTACGTACTTGAATGGGGGAAAAGTCCTGAAAATGTTGCATAAAACAGAAAGCTGAAACTCCATGAATAAAAGATTTTCAAAGTATTACTAAAGCTATGGGTAGTAAAATATGCAATATAGCCTATAGGAAGATTCTATGTCTTTGAATCCTGAATGAACAGGCCTGTTCGAGCCAATCATGGTTCGCTCAAGTCATTCGTAGAAAAGCTCTCTCTCCTCGACCTCCCTCTGCCCCGGCTCCTCACTCTGCTTCAGCTCCAGCACAGCAGCAGGACCATTACTCAGACTTTACACCTGCAGCTCCAGCGTCACGTAACATAGGCAAAGCTACATATATGTGTACAGTCAAAAGTCTCAATTTACACATGAGAACTCTATATTTTAATCATCACATGAATTAGATGGTAAAAGTTTATAAAAATTGACAGGAGGGATGGCGTTTGCATAATAATAATCCGTGGCTACAGTGTGCGGCTACTTACTGTCTAAGTTTGGGTGCCTGTGCCGTTCGCCTTCTTCTTCTTCTTCTGTTGTCCTTGTAAAGACTGTTTTATATTTCTCCCCCACGGCTATAAATTTTTCGTAGTCCATCAGGAGTCGTTCCCAGCGCTCCTGGATGTGACGCACAGTGTTAAAGTGACTGTAGAGTTTTTAGAGAACTTGTATTACTTTGAAAGGGCATTAGAAGTTTTTTGATACCTTCTTTCCTGTGTTTCCTTCCTAAAGAGCCTGGAGACGCTCCATTGATGTTGAAGAATCAGAACTCCAGCCGGCGTGTAGTGTCTCCACGCCTGTTGCACACAGTGTTGTGTGACAGTGTGGGTGTAGATTGTCAGACGGGGTTACTAATAACACTTTCTTTGTGTAAGCTACGCTGCAGTGCTTATGTGCTCTTATTGGGGCGGAGTGCAGTGGTGTGAAGTGTTATCACCTCCAACTTTACAGCTACGAGGCAACGTCCAAAGACACAATATTATAATGAAAAGGCCAGAGCTGGATTTTTTAAACCTGAGTGATAGATATTACTTTCATGGGCAGCAGGACACAGCAGGAAAGTTGGTATCTTGCCCAATGACACATTTATAATATGAACTGGCCAGAGCTGGGTTTGAACCTCCATCTGCCCAGTTACAGGACAACGACTCTGTGACCTGAATCATGATGTCCACTGTCATGGACAGCGGGATACTCGGGCGTGGGTGGTGATTTGCTAAAGGACACATTGACAATATGAACAGGTTAGAGCTCATCTGAACCTTCAGCATAGCACTCTCGCCTTATAGTAAGAAGGTTTTGGGCAACAGGTTAGAGCTCATCTGAACCTTCAGTATTCTGTTTATAAGGAAAGATTCCACTTCTTAGATGGTGACTGAGTGGGGCTAACACTCTCGCCTTATAGTAAGAAGGTTTGGGTTTGATTTTGCAATCTTTGAGTTTGCGTCTTCTCCCTGTGTCTGGGTGGGTTTCCTCCATCAACCCAAACCATGCAGCACAGGTTAAATCCTCCAGCTCAGGTAGTCCTGACCAAGGCTCGCTCAAGATCTATGGATCCCTGGCCACTGTGTCTTTAAGGACGGGTC
>KN498751.1:383-14540 GCA_000787155.1 Scartelaos histophorus | reverse complement strand
AATTACCACTTCATGACATCACAATGTTGAGCAGAGGTTTTGAGTTTTGGAAATGTAGATAGACTAATAATGAATTATACACTCACTTTGGAAGTAACAACATTATAATCTATCTTAAATCTCACAAGTCAGTTTTGCGTAGTGAAGGACTTTTAAAAGTGCAGTATTACCAGCAGTGGGAAAAATATTAAAGTTGGAGTTGTCTTAATAAGAATATGAGAGGCTGAGTCATGTTCCCAGGCCTCCCTCACCACAGAACACCACAGAGCACCAAACAAAGAGGTGTTTTTGTGCTGGAAATGGCAGTTTAATGTGTAGAGCTGTGTGGATCCAGCCCATTGTTTGTGCAGAGATGTGGGCTCGGGTTAGCCGCCCCGCCAGACTTTTCTCTTCAATAATATGATGTTTTACTTTGGATTCTGTTGCAGTACTTTGTGGTTGCTGGATACAGGAAATATAAAATTGGGTTAAAGCTACTTCTACAGAAATAGCCTGAGAACAGCCAGGAGAGGTGGTGCAACAAAGAAGAGATTTTATTTTATGGTTCCGATTGCTGATTGGTTAAGAGAGCGGGGCATGACCTCACTGTGACCTTGCCAGTGTATTCTGGCCCTGTAGTGTAATGACTGGAGCTGGTGTTGGATTGTTTGTTGGTGTGGGTTGTTGTTGAGCATGCTGACCTCTCACCTTGCTGTGAGAGTGGTTAGCACGCTCGCTTTACAAGATAATGCAGTCTGTCTGGTGTGTAGTTCTGAGCAGGACTTGGTCAGGACTATTGTATTTTACCTCGTGTGCATCTTATAGGTTGGTGGAGGTAAAAGAGTCACAGGGAGAACATGCAAACACTGCACAGAAAGGCCCAGAGCAGCTGGGAGATGTGCTTCACAGTCACTTTGCTGCTCGGAGTATTTCCCCACACAGAATGGGCCATACACTCGTCTCTTATTCTTGTCTCATGTTTTTTATGAGGAAAACACAGGATGCAGTTTAACCACAGCCTTTTGCTGAATGAAGCCTGTTTACTCCAGTGGAAATACACAGAGGAAACTTGGGCTTCACACAGGAGCAGCCCAGCTCCTGGGCTAATCCTTCTGTGGTGGAATTATGTCCTCTGTTGTCATAGCAATAACGCAATTCAAAACAAAATATTCGATCTTTGGAACTGGGAAAATTTGCACAGAAATCAGGCATTATGCTAAGTTCTTTTACATTATAACGCAAAGACCAACACTGGCAAATGGGATTTTAATACAATTATAGACTCCATTTATGCCTTGACTTAGTTTATCAGTCATTTGATCAACAAAGAATTTGACAGATGTTTCCACGGTGACAGTGCATGGTCATGTGACCTGCCATGGCGGTCTGTATTCATTTAAATTCATAGGACATTGATTCAGAGGGACAGGGTTAAACTCTGGGTTAAACTGTGGGCTAGTTTGATCGAGAGGAAGAGGTCTGTGGGGCTGAGGCGTCATCATGAGTGTCCTGCACTGCGGCATGCCACACAGCAAAGTGAGTCTTTACCTCCATCACACCACATGTGTTTGTGTCTGTTACTGTGGCCGACACCAGTCGCACCACACACTTGTTATGTCATAAATGTCATTTGAATTGTTTATTGATATATTTACTGTGCAAAACCAGGACTAAATTGGTCTTAACTTGACACTGAGCAAAACCAGGGTCAGGGGCAGATATTTTCACCACCAAAGTAGGTCTAAACAAGGACAAAACCAGGTCTAAATAAAGGAGATCTAAACCAGGTCTAAAATAGGACTAAACTAGATCTAAACTATGTCTAAATCAGGATTTAACAAGGACTAACATATAAACCAGGTCTAAATCCATCAGAAATGACGCTTACACAATATAACTGCAATACACAATTCACAATTTACTTAAATTACTATTATTTTAGTGTCTCCAGGCACTTGTACAGCACACAAGGACAGAGTTTCACTTAAAACTCCTCTTTTTGGCGACAGGACTTACTTAAATCCAAGGAGAATAAATCCCAGTGTCTCGGACCAGTACCATCAAACTGAAAATGGATTCTGGATGGAGCCAAAACCTCTTAATTGCAAAAACAGTGTCCTGTGAAACCTTTTCTGCATGGTTCCTCCCTCTCTTCACCCTCAGGCTGCTTTCTGCTGAGCACTGTTGGCAGTTCCCATAATCCTTGAATGGGACATTTCCTAAATGAAACCAAAGGACCTGTTAAAACATAAATGATGAGAACCTCTATTCCCTGTTTATTTGAACTCAGTGACTGTAATGTTCACTGACCTTCTGTGTGTTCAGAGAGAGTGTGTGTCGGTGCACGTGGGCCAGGCGGGCGTGCAGATTGGCAATGCCTGCTGGGAGCTCTACTGCCTGGAGCACGGGATCCAGCCCAATGGGAAGATGGCCGGACAGCACAGCCTCAGCGGCCAGGACGACACCTCCGTCACCACCTTCTTCTCTGAGACGGAACAGGGCAAGAAGGTGCCCAGGGGCGTGCTGGTGGACCTGGAGCCCACTGTAATCGGTAAGGAAGATGTGAATGCAAGTTTATCACTGCAACGCTGTAAGAAGATTCCAGGTTTGATTCCCAGGTTCATGTGGACAGTCCAGTTTCCCCCACCAACCCAAACATGCACAACTGGTTAAATCCTCCAACTAAAATACTGTATTCCTGATCAAGACTCACCTAAGATCTGAAGATGGGTGGGTCAAATGCACAGGACAAACTTCACTATGGGGACAATTAAGTATTTCTTAGGAATTTGTTTACATTTTAAATGCGTACAGCAGAATTGACAAAGAGATTCAAAATGAACAGACAAACAAATAAAAGGAATCACATTTCTTTTTTTTTTGTACAGATCTTACAAGTATAACGCCACAAGTATAAGTTTTTGTGCAGAATAAGACAGGAGGTTTTGCATTTAAGGGCAATTATGGTACTTAAAAAATCAAAGCCTTTATGTCCTTAAAATTGTATTTTGATTTGGTTGCTTTTAACTTTGCAGCCTTAATAAAACATGCCACACAAACTACACAAGTAAGTAAATACGCAAGTCTAAACTCTTCATCATCTAATCCCATAATATCATAATGTTTTCTATTCGTGTGCAATAAGAATCTGTAATCTGTTCACTATAATCCGTGTGTTGGTTTGTTCAGACGAGGTGCGGACAGGCCGGTACCGTCAGCTGCACCACCCTGACCAGCTCATCTCAGGGAAGGAGGACGCTGCCAACAACTACGCCCGCGGGTACAACACTGTGGGCCGGGGCATAATCCAGCCCGTCATGGACCGCTTACGAATACTGGTCAGTGTGTGTTTAAGTAAAGACGCACTGTGTAACGTTTTGGTAAAGGTTGAGGGGCAGTTAAAATGGCCCATGTTGCACTGTTTTCTGATCTGTTATAATGTTGTTTTGGTTTGTTTCTTTCACACATGTTTAACACACAAACCCTGCAGATTTCAGCTGAGTTCTCTCAAACAGAAAACACTCTGCTCCACCTTGTGATGTCATACAGGATGTGCTTCATTATATTTTTAAACTTCATACACCTTCACTAGAATGAACTGGATGATTTCAGCCCTGGAGTTGCCACTCTCTACAGAACTAAAGGTGAAAGGAGCTGTTCACTTGGAAACTACCACTACATAACATCACAAGATGGAATAGAGCATTTTGAGCTTTGGAGGTGTAGACAGACTAATAAACATGTGTGAATGAAACAAAACACAACTCCAGGTCTGTTTTTGAGGAGGTAACAACAGTATAACACTATTTAAAACTCACAAATTTTGTGTAATATAGGACCTTAAAATGCAGATTTATTTTTATTTTTTTGACATACAGTGAGTTGTTGGGTCTAATCAGATAGAAATGATCAGGTTCAACATTATGAATTTACCTTTTGGATATTTCATGGCAAAGTATAATGTAATCAATAGAAAAATCTGGGAGTATGACATGCTAGAATCTGAAAACCAACAATGTTTGACCATATGGCATTAAACGCATCTATCTTCATAGAAAGACACAGGTGGTGCCACCAGGTCAAACATCTAAATCTAGTCTGCTGAAATATTTTGTTTGTCACTGCAATCTGAACTCATTAAGGCTGACTACTAAATCACACAAACAAAAAATGTTTAAAGGTGAACTGTGTAACCTATTCCATGGAGAGAAATTGCTCCAAAATACAGTGAAAAACACGTATTCTGACTGTAACTGTGGCCGTCTAATCTTCATAATTGACTGTTTTTGTAGATAATAAGATGAGATATTTTCTTTTCTGCAACAGATGTTAGTAATTGCAGTCTTTGAGATGTAACTGCAGTCTCTGTGATTTGCTAATTGCAAACATTTAAGTTGAAGTCCTAAATTGCCATACTGCAGAGACATAGTGATAACATCTCCACGGAAATAAAACTGGTTATACTCCTTCAGAAAAGTTACGCCTTGCATATGGAAGATAATTTGTTTAATCAGATTCTGAATTTTAAATACTACTGAACTTCTCACTTTGAATGGAAAATGCATGTTTCAATTATTTCTATCCTCAATTTTAGTTGCTGAAATTTTAAATATAGGCTCATATTGAAATACATGCATTTCAATACGTTTCAAATTCAAAATAAAAATGTAACTTTTCAAATATTCTGCACAAATATTGTAACTTTTTAAATATTCTGCACAAATATTTTCAAGCCCTCAAATTCAAAAGTCAAAATTCAAAGGTGTAAAATTTGCAGTGTAAAATTTCACAGCAAAGATTCAAGATACCAAGGCAGAAGCATTGATCCTGTGAGTGAGGATTGGCTGTTCTCATCTGTGGGCGGGCTTTACACTTAAGAAATGAAAGAGATGAGGTTTGGATGAGGCTAATTCTGACCAATCAGATCGCTTCACTGCTCCATTTCCTGTTTGTTACTAAGTTAGATCAGATCACTTTGGATCGATTGCTTCTGTCTTGCCATCTTGGATCTTTGCTGCAACTTTTTTTCTCTATGAATTTTACACTTGTCTTGAAAATATTTGTGCTGCATATGCAAAAGGTTAAATATAGAATTGAAAATGTGCACTTCAAATTTCAGTAACTAAAGTTCAGAATAAAAACAATTCAAACATGTTTTTTCTGAGTTAAAAAAAATCAAAGTGAGAAATTCAACAATAATTGAAATTCAAATCTGATGGAACAAATTATCTTCTATACTTGGTGTATTTTTTTTCTCAGTAATCACCAAAAATGCAGTTTATTTTGAATACAATAATAATAATACTTTTTCTTTAGACAACTAGAATGATTTTCAGTATTAAATGGTAGTTTTTTTATGTTATCGTGTGGTCTGATATCAGTGGTCCAGGT
This sequence comes from Scartelaos histophorus, assembly GCA_000787155.1. Classification (NCBI taxonomy): domain Eukaryota; kingdom Metazoa; phylum Chordata; class Actinopteri; order Gobiiformes; family Gobiidae; genus Scartelaos; species Scartelaos histophorus. The sequence goes on along the minus strand of KN498751.1, from coordinate 9,170 downwards.
AGTTCCATAGTGGTCCGTGGGAAAGTCTATGTGCTCTTATACTTGTTCTGATACAGCTCAAGATCATTCGAAAGACATTCAGAAAAGGTTGAAGAAAGGTCCTGTGAATGTGACTCTTTTAGCGTTGATACCTGTTCAATAGAGTCGATTAATTAGCATCTGATTTCCGATACTTTTGGCAACTCTAGTCTGTACACTTCTGCTTTGTTTCCTGCAGAGTGAACAGTGCGCCTCTCTCCAAGGCTTCCTCATCTTCCACAGCTTCGGAGGAGGTACCGGCTCAGGCTTCACCTCCCTGCTGATGGAGCACCTGGGCGAGGAGTACAGCAAGAAAAGTAAGATCCAGTTCGCCATCTACCCCGCTCCCCAGCTCTCCACCGCCGTCGTAGAACCTTACAACTCCATCCTCACCACCAGCACCAACATGGAGTACTCCGACTGCGCCTTCATAATGGACAACGAGGCCCTCTACGATATCTGCCAACGCAATCTGAACATCACCCGACCGATGTACCTCAACGTCAACCGTCTTCTGAGCCAGCTGGTCTCCAACATCACGGCTTCGCTAAGGTTCAGTGGCGCGCTCAAAGTCAACCTAACTGACTTGCAGACCAACCTGGTGCCATTTCCGCGGATACACTTCCCGTTATCGTCCATAGCTCCTGTGATCTCGCCGGAAAAGGCGTTCAACGAGCAGTTCACTGTCGCGGAGATAACCAAAGCGGTGTTCGAACCCACGAGCCAAATGGTGAAATGCGATCAGCGACGAGGAAAGTATATGTCGTGCTGCTTGCTGTATCGAGGCGACGTGGTGCCCAAGGAAGTGAACGCAGCGGTGTCGAGTATCAAAGCTCAGCGCACGTTGAATTTTGTTGATTGGTGCCCGACCGGGTTTAAGGTTGGCATCACGTACCAGCCGCCCACAGTGGTGCCAGGGGGAGACTTGGCCAAAGTTCAGCGGGCGGTTTGCATGTTGAGTAACACGACGGCGATCGCGGAGGCCTGGGCGAGGCTGGATCGTAAGTTCGATTTGATGTTCGCCAAACGGGCCTTCGTGCACTGGTACGTGGGCGAGGGGCTGGAGGAGAAGGATTTCACGGAGGCCAGGGAGAACATGGCGATGCTGGAGAAGGACTACGAGGAGGTGGGGCGCGACTCTGTGGAGTAAAATTGGGACTCATACCAATGTAAAATAAATGATAGAAATACAAGGAACAAGACTATTTATTTAAGCTTTACTACATGCATCTATGGGTTGTGGGACAAGACACAATTTTCATGATATGAGACAAATTTTTGACATAATTTCCATTTCGTGGTCATTGTTGCACTATTTTTTGGAACTACAGCTTTTTAAATTGTATAACTCACCAGTTCTTAACTCTTTTTATCCAAGCCAAAGGTAAATTTAGAAGGAAAGGATAATTTTTCCTCACTTGTGGCATGAGATCTTGTACCATCCCTTTGTGCCTAACCCTTTGTATCTATATGGCGGAATGTTCATCAGTTACCATGGTGACACAATGCTCACATAGCAAACACAAGTAGGCTGAAAATTAAACGAAAAAATACTAGATGGATTTAAGCACATATGAGCAGTGGAAGGTCGATTCATAGATCCAAACTAAATACCTAAGTTTTGTGTTCTTGTTATTTGCAGTTAATTTTTTTTTTTTAATAATTCTGCTTTGTGATTTGATTGTCTGTATTTACTTTACTGCACCAATATATCACACTTCAAAATGTGTTATTGTGACAGACCAATGGTTTTAGGGTGAGTAGCAGTGTCTAAATTAGCCTTACGGAGCCATCTGCTTTATGGAGTTTAACAAGGAATATTCCAGGCAAAATAATAACGTCACTATGGAGACAAGCAGGTTGTGGATCAGGCACCAAAAACGTAATTTATCTGTATCTTCTGGTTGAACATACGGGTCAGACCACGGTCATTTTACTATTTTCTTGCTTCTATGCTCATTTAAAGGGTCACTAAACACCTTTTTTCTAATTATCCGTGTAAATGGGTCTAAAATAGAAGTGGATACCTCTCCCTGGCCTTATTTTGGCATTTTAGTGCATATTTGTTAAAAATCTGACTTTTAGGTCAAAGCCGTGTCTCTACCGAATTCTTTAGTATCAACTATGGCCAGAACATTTGAATTTCCAGGTTGGACTAATGGCCCCAGTGAGTCAGATGCAAGTTATTACGTGACGAGCACAGACACTGACGTCTACGGGCAGGACGTGAGGAGCCCCTCTCCTGCCCCCTACTGGCAACGCCATGTCCCACCGTCTGGAGAAAAGGAAAATGGCGTGAACCGAGCACAAATGTCCGCTCTGCTTCAAAGTCTGGAGTGCACCGATCCACATCCTGTTGGATTGTTGTGGCTCTCATTCGGCTGTCAATCATTGCTCCAGAGCCTGCTCCACACCTGTCCTGCCCACTCACTCTGGAGGATTTTTCAGATTTTGCTTAGAGCAGCATCAGGAGGGTGTCTAATGGTTCATTAAAGACCTTTCACGCCAGACATGGGTGTTTTATTGCACTAAAATACCATAAAAAACTGTATTTTACTGTGTGCGGGCTTGCACTTCACAAACTTAACTCATAACGGCCTAGTGGATGGCAGGTTGCTGCTTGCTTTCATGAAGACAAATGTGAAGCTTATTGAAGATTCCTGATAACGGCAAACCATCTGCATGTTTCAGTGGAGAGATTCATTTCAAACTAAAGATTCTCCATACATAGGAATTTCTCTACGGAAACAAGCAGGTGTCAGAACACTCACTAGAAATCTTAAGTCAGGTCTGTGGAGATACAAGCCTCCTAACAGAAAATTTCTATAAAGGAATGAAAGCTGAAAGTAAAAGAAGGGGCGACAGTGGCTCAGTGGACAGTTGACATTGTGTGTGTGAGTTTTGGTGGTGGTCAGAGGGGCTGATGCTGTGGAATGAATGAGTAATGCACTGTTAATGGATCATAATGAGTCAGATGAAAGAGGCTACATAATACCAGTGCATTCTTAATACTTGAGTAAGTTTTTTTGGTTGAAGTCTTACACTGTGTTCCCATGCACATGCTCCTGCCCCCGACAGCTCCTGCCTCCTCCTTACGCCAAAAACCTTCTTCACGGCTGCTATGGCGATTACTTTAGATTTACATTTACGTTTTTAATGAAGTAGTTTATCCTAGAAAATAAGTTCTCTCCTCATCGCTGCACAGGACTTGCAAATACAACTAACAAACTACTAATACAACAAGCAGCAGCAAACAGACTTTTTCTTTGCATCAAAAATCATGTTTTCAGATACAGGATATCGCATTTGTGTCCTGAAAACATCTGTCAGGCTCTTGGAAATAAAGTGCGTTTCCCAATGATGAGCAGAAGTTTCCTGTCCAGAAGTAATTTAGCTCCAGCGCGTCAGTCTTTAGACCCTCGTCTGCTTCAGTGGAAGGAATCTCCGAGAATCATCTTCGTTTGGCTTCTCTCCTTTTCCCCTTCTCTTTTTCTTTTAGCGACTTTAAAGACGATATTTCTTTTGCAGTGAGCTAGTAGTGTATTCTTGTCTGCCATCGCAATGAACTTTGTGCAAACTGTGAGGAAGCTACAGCTCGAGATGATGGTAGCCCCGTTTTCTACTGGCAGAAGTTTATTTGGCCCCACTACGTCTGATGGATTTTAATTTTCTTTTTATTTTGGTCAAGTCTGCTGCATGTCTATAGTGCTATTTTGAACTTCCATTCACAATTTGAGACAAAAAAGCCATCCTTTAAAAGTTGTGCTGTACACAGAAGTTAAAAACAAAGCAGTGAGTCTGTCCTTATCAGAGCTCATCAAGACTGACCCCGACTGGACCTGTGTCATGTGTCTGTGCTCACAAGACCTGACCAAACTCCTCCACCCTCCTCCTCTCCACTCATCTCCCCTCTCCTCCTCTGTTCTCCTCCCCTTTACATCCACACTCCAAGTATTAATGAAAAAAAGTGTGTATTAGGGCGCAGAAATGTCAATCAATCTGGCTCAGTGTATAAAACAACACTGAACCGTATCATTTGCCCAATTTCCCCTCGTCTTAAAGCAAAATGTGTCTTGCATCAATACAGAATGCTGTGGAGATGACGTCATAACATTCTCTGGGGGCGTGAAGCTAACTGGAAGCATGGCTCTGTCTGTTTTCCAAGTTAAATTTAGATCTGAGCGTCATTTTAACACAATCTGATCAGAAAAAAACTGACTAAATTGAAAGTTAACAGCTCCTTTTACCGTTAGTTCAGCAGAGATCAGCAATTCCAGGACTGAAATGATCCAAGTGATTCTAGTGAAGCTATGTGGAGTTTAAAAACACAGTGGGGCATTGGGTGTTTTCTGTTTGAGAGAAGAAGTCAGCCTAAATTTGCAGGATTTGTGTGTTAAACATGTGAAATTAATGAAACAAAACACAACTCCATGTCTGTTTGTGATGAGAAAACAACATTAGAACATTATAATCAGAAAATAGTGTAATATAAACCCTTTAAAGTCCATTCATTTGGATAATTTTCTTTTACTAAGCAGAAACTATTACTTGCAGCTATTGCTTTTCAACATTTAAACTGCTTTTTCACTCCTCTGCTAAACAGTAGTTAGGAGCTCTTTTCAACTGCCTCAATAACATGGATCATTTTTCTACAGTAACTATTCTGACCAGCTTGACCACATTACCTCAGCGTACCCCTCCCCTCTGCCCGGTAGCGCCCGATAATCCCCCAAATCCCTCCGCCTCAGACTGATCCCAGTGTGTGTGAAAGGGGCCGGGCTGTGGCGTGACTGCAGAGGTGGGAAACAGATCCAGTTACAAAACACAACAAGGAAACTTAAGCTATATTTCTACTTTTTCATCAGAACCAAATGACAGAACAAAGAGATACACAAAAGGGAATTACAGGAAAACTTTGGCAAAAATAACATCTAAAAGTTTGTTGTTCACTAATGATGAATATAATATGGCAATAGTCCAGAGCCCATATTACGCCATTATCTGATCTCTGTTCTAATGTAGTTTGCTCATCACAAACAGACCTGGAGCTGTGTTTTGTGGTAATACAGGAGGTGCTCCACTGTGTTTTTAAACTCCACCCACGTTCACTAGAATCATTTGGATGATTTTGGTCATGGAATTGTCGCTCTCTACTAAACAAAAGGTGAAAGTCAGCTGTTAACTTGAAAACTACCCCAGTGTGCAAAGAAACGTCATTTTTGTACGTCCAGTCTTCATCCACTGAAGGTGCAGACTCTGACGCCAGATGACATCTTTTTTCCAACATCTTCTGGACACGCAGTATTGACATTTGTTTTTCCTTAAGTGATGCAGAATAGAGGGTGCTGCTGTCTGTGGGTCAGTGGATCTGACTGTGCAACACTGCTACCTGTCAGGGTGAGACTGTTTTCATGGCTGAACTCATAGGCCCATAGAATTAGAATCATTTTTATATGAGTAGGCTGTAATTTTCCACAATTTACATTTCCAAATAAATAAACATACATAAATATTTAAATCAGTTATTAAACAGATAACAAAGTATTGTGTACTCAAAAAAATAAATAGTAATGCATGTTTAATCACCAATAATAATAATTATTATTAATATTTTTGAATAATATGGTTCACAACAGTGTTGTATTATATTCATTAATATAATACAACATTAGTCCATGGTTCAGATGTTCATCTGCAGATTAAACTCCTGTTGGGTCATAGTTAGACGTCCAAATAGTGGACATCATCGGCACATCATTTAGTCATTATTTAGGAGTATAGACATGACCTGCACAGCCATAAGTCGTCTAAAATAAGTGGGACATCTAGGTGACATCACAAGGTGGAAAAGAGCATTTTGAGTTACTACTTTTACTTAAATATGTGTGAATGAAACAAAACAACTCTAGGAATGTTTTTGAGAAGGTTTTGAGTTCTAACATGACTTAAAGTTGTCTTAAACAATCAGTTTCGCATAATACAGAACTTTTTTTTCTCCGGCAAGTTTTTTAGGTTTCAAAATGTACATCATGACTTTTCTTTCTTTTTTTTTTCTTCTTTTTTTTGCAAGACTTGAGCCCCTTGTGTCATCTTCAAACATTCCATTGAGATATCTTGCAAATAGTTGTATCAGTCACAGTCCTTTGATTCTGGCCTCTCACACATAGTGTATAGAGTATTTGAGGAGCTCTGGAGATAGTATCAGAGCAGAGATAACACTTTTGTAGCTCTCAGACATCAGGCTGTGATCTGAGCAGATACGACGTCTCCGTCTGTCACTCTGTCAGTCTGTACTTCATGGGTTTGGTCTGACCTGTGCTCACAGAACTCCTGCCAGCACTAGTACAGTTAAAAGAATACTCCAAAGTACAGGTACACAAGACAAAAGGTACGCATGTAAAAGTATCACTTGAAATTTTGACTTTTAAAAGGACTAAGTTATCTTGAAGGACTGAGGTGACGTCAAACTAGGCCTAAACCAGGTCAACGCAAGATAATCAGAGACTTTTTCTGTATTTATCATTGTGATGTAACAGTTGGCTGAGTTGGCTAACCAGATATGAGCTAACTAATGTCCAAACACACACATTTAAAACTTAAAATTCAAATAACTCACTAGTTTGTAATGTTTTAACGGCAGATTTCAAATAGAATTAAGCGTCTTATGTTAATTCACTATCATTAAGTTGATTAGCTCCAAGCTGTAAATATAAACGGACGCAGCTAAAGTATTAGCGGTTCAAACAGGAAGTTAGCATGGGCGCAATGTGGTTTCTTCGAGGTCTGGATCCAATTGACTTCTAATGAAAAACGTGGCCTCATCATTCTGACCTTTAAATGTTCAGATTAACCCGCTCTACATGATCCTGGTGTTTCCATGTCGCTGTTTTTGGTCTTAAATCAAGATATGAACATTAATAACACGTCAATCCAGTTCCTGCTTTCCCAGTTTTCCACTAGCATTAGCAACTACGTATGTGACAGTAACTGAAATATCGTGGTATCGTATCATCGAAGGTCTCACAATTATACCGTGGAACATCACAACGTATCGAAATTATGAGTCTCTTTGCTTAAATGAATAGTTTTAGTGGAGCAATAGCAATGAGAGTGGGGACTACATAGACCATGATCCTTTGCTTCGTTTCATTCCAGACTAAACTGTGCGAACTGTTCTAAGCACTTTTAAGTCACTGGGTCAAGTCTTGTCAAGGCATTTTAAGAGGATAAAATTGAATTGATTAATTAAAGTATTTTATGTATTTTATGTAGCAATAATAAATAATAAAAACAGTACATAAAGGCAATTCTGTCTGTAATTAATCATAAAAATAGAAAATAACTTGGCTTGGTTGGCTTCATTTGGCTTCGGGCGACGTCACACTCGCCCAGTGCACTTCTGTTACAAGAAAACTTATAACATATTTTTTCAAAAGGTCTAGAAGAAAAGTGATGGAGAATTTATTCTTGGAACTCTGGTGGGCAGTCGACGCTCGATTCCATAGTGTGCGTATTACTGTTGTGACTCTGCAGAACACACCTCATTCACATTTCCCACTTCAATCACACAAACAATAAATAACTTTCCAAATCACAGCCATGACATCACAAAGTGGAACAGTGCATTTTCAGCTTTGGAGATGTACAGACTAAGAAAGTTACTTAAACACCCACAATTCCAGGCATGTTTATGAGGTAATAATGTTCTAACATGACTTAAAGTTTCAAATTGTCAATGGCCATGTTTACGATGTTTTCAATTCAGAATTAAATGATTACAAATCGGATCGGATTTAAATTATTCTCCTTCAAGTTAACATGGAAATAATAATTCCGAATTAAGGTTTACATGGAAAACATGTTCAATAATTCTGACTGGACAGGGATATGAATGTATTTATATCGACAGAATAAATCACAATCAGCAGCTGCTACCGGAGTTTGACTTTTTCTTTCCACTTTTGCTGTTTTCTGCCTCTGTTCTTTTCATTATCTGTAGTTCTTACAGCAACTTATTAGAAAAATAGTTTTGGTTCAAGACCAAAGTTTGCTCCGGGCGCCTTTTCACAGAGCGTCATTGCGTCATAAAGGAGACCCAACAAGCACGAATGACCCCAATTATTTTTAAGCAGAATAAACATTTATATGATCGTGGAATAAATTAAATCAGCTTTAAAATCAGAATAACCCACCCACTTAAATTGGAATAAAGTTTAATTCCGAATAAGTTTAATTCCGAATAATAATTAGGAATGTGTTTACGTGGTCTTTTTAAAGCAAAATTTATTTTGATTTCTGAATTAAATTATTTTTAATTGGATTTAAAGCTCTCATGTAAACGGGCCAAGCGAAAGTTCAAAATAGCATTATAAAGATACAGCAGCCTTGTAATTATGAGCAAAACCCACCCAAAAAAACAGCCAACAGAAAACAAGGCTACATCGTTTTCTATTGGCTGTTGGGTCGTCATTCAAACTCCCTACTCCCTACATTTCTAGCGTAACTGACTCACCGGTGCGCTGGGATTACGTGGTTTACGTGGTTGGTTACGTGGCCTCTTATGGTCAGACACAAGACCCCATTTACTCAACCAACGTAGCAGCTCTTATCGGCTTTTTCCAACTGTAGCTTCCTCACAGTTTGTACAAAGTTTGTTGCAATGACAAATAAGAATTGCCCAGTTTACCGGAAAACAAAGTCTGTTTTTGAGGTCGCTGAAAGGAGAAGAAAAGAAGACAAGGAGCAAAGGCAAACTAAAGTGGTAGGCCC
>JACN01112929.1:0-13948 GCA_000787155.1 Scartelaos histophorus | reverse complement strand
CTAAAAATATTATTATATATTTACAATTTGAACACTAAAAACAACAATATAATGGCATGAATAAAAATGTGACAGAGCACTAGAGCCCTCTGCAGAAACCAAATTGTGTCTTGTGACTCACACATCTGAACGACATATTAGTAGATATTCTGTCCCTCATTATTTACCTTTAAAAATGTTAACTTGCTACATTTATTCTTTGTGTACTTTTGATGGTGTTACGCCAGATTTATCCACTAGGGATCAGTAAAGTTTTTTGGGAACATTACGTAGCTTTTTCTTTCGTCATTTACATTTATTTTGTGGTAGTGCCCCCTGGCGGCCTCCACCTGTAAGCAGCAGGCAAATTAGCAAAACGCCATTTTGAAAGCGGCATCGGAGGTGTGCACATGCTCCCACGCCTCTCCGCGCACTGTTTCTTGGGGAAATCTTGACGAGACATAATCTGTGAGTTTTGTTTATAATGTATTTTTTGCTAATAGTACCTGTAAGTGGGAAACGTTTTATTTTGATATGTAAAAGCTAATTTTGTTTGTGTTAACTTGATAATGTGTCATACTGATGCATGTATTTTATGTGTTTTCAGTTTTACAAAAATCTACAGTAAAGGAAACGAGTAAATATGAAGACAACGTGCCTCGTCCTTTATTTTATGTTTAAGCTTGCTGTCGAGGTTTAGTCTTACACTTTACCGAGGGCAGAAGAGTAGAGTTGAATTAATTACTTACATTCCCCAAACCTTTGCAGAGAAAAGTTGGTATTTAAAGGTCTAATAATATACAAAAATGTGAGCTTTAAGTCGTGTTATAACATTGTTACTTCATCTAAAACAAACCCTGAGTTGTGTTTCTCTTTGTTCATTGCTAAAAATGTTCTGTTCGACCTTGTGATGTCATAACATTTTACCTTCAGTTCAGTAGAAATGGGCAGTTCCAGGTCCGAAATTATCCAAGTGATTAGTGAAGGTGTATGGAGTTTAAAAACACAGTGGAGCGCTTCCTGTATTGCCACAAGGTGAAACAGACTAGGGTTAAACATGTGTGAATGAAACAAAACACAAGTCCAGGTTTGTTTTAGATGAGGACACATAAAAACGGATCCAAAAATAGCGTAATATGGGTTCTTTAAGGAAATGTATTTAGAAGGCGTTACAATCACAGCTGAACCTTGGTTGCCAATGCCTAAACCTGCACTTAGAAGACACTTTTTACACTTTTTACGCTCTCAGTGTTTATTTTCCTCTGTCTAAACTATTTTGCTGAAATGAACTTTAATCTAAGTTTTATTTGACTTTTTTAAAAACTGAGTTGGACAGCATCATGTTCATATTAATTATAGACTCCTGAAAATGTGCAGTTTATCCAAAAACTGACCCAGCCCACTTAAACACCCACAGCCTCGAATCTCTATTTTTTCATATATTTTTTTTATTTATTTTTGGTAAATGTGTGTTTATTCTCACTTAATTGAATGTATATGCAATGTAAAAAAAAAATATGTTAAAATTTTTCCTTGTAAAAGTATGGGTAGAGACATTTTTTTTCTTTTTTTTTTTTTTTCTTTCTTTTTTTTAACATAAATGCATATAGGTAATAGCTGACTTTTGATTTTTAACATGTTTACCTTTCATCTGGGGACATTTTCTTACATACAGTTCCTTTAAAATCAGTATTTCCTTTCAAATCAGTATTGTGAATAGAGGACATTGTCTTTAGATGCTGCATCTGCGCTGTTCCCAGTACCAGGCTCAGGATTCACATTGGCACGTGTAGCAGTGGCATAGATGGTCTTCATTCCAGTTTGTGAACCAAGCTCCTGGGGGCGCTCCTGTACCTCATCATAGCAATGCTCCTTCAAAACACATGCATATTATCAAGTTATAGACAATATAAGTAAATATACAGTCATTGTTTATTTTATTTATCCATAAAATGTCTAATCTACAAAGTGCTCTATACGATTTTTTTCTCCTTTTTTCATGGCTGACCACAGAGCGCTGTCATGTCCTCTGTTTACTCCCATGTTGCCCAAAACTTTTGAGAAGTTCCTTTTAAAATAAAACCATCTACATTGACAAATTGCAGAATGGGCCTTTTGGTGAAGACTTTAAAATGACAATGCACTAACATAAAAACACAAAAAGCTGTCCTGTCCAGAGCAATGGTGGGTTCAGATGATTTTTGTGCGTAAACTCTGATTGTACTGACAAAACATGTAAAAGAATGTTTCAGGCCCATTGACTGATGCGTAGTTTTAAACACACATGAGCTCTAATATGAGTTATTGTGATAAGTTCATTATTACTGGTAAAACATAATTAGATTTTTCGCTAAATTCTCCCCAAACCACTTGACATTTGGGTGATTTGTGTAGGCCATTTTAGTTTTTAATCAAGCACACTGAAAAAGAGGCCACGCAAACTGCTGATGGGCCAGTCTGTTGCAAACTTTGTTGGTAGATTTCAGAGCCCCACTCTGCCCTTGGGGTCACATTTTATATAATTATACTAACCTCTATGAGAGCTGGCGTTGGTTTTGCAAAAAAGCAATATTCTGAAAGAAGAAATAGCAGTGAATAAAGTATACAGTTAAAATACTATGAGAATTTGAGATGATACTATGAGATCATGACAGTGTAAATACATACTTTTGTGGAAGCAGAAGGCGAGCACAAACAGTAAAATGGTTACACAGACCACCATTACAATAAGTATTATACAAGCATTATCTGTAAAGAGATTATAAATAAAGTTGATTAATTTCCCTATAAACTTAACTTGTCGGGGTTCAGCCATCTGCTTGGGGAAGTTATTTCTGTACCTCGAATTAGCCGGGCTCATGCAGGATTTACACTGACTGTAGTGTGGTGTGGTTAGGGACTAATGTGGGTCTCTAAGACTCTAACAGACTTTAAAATCAGTGCACCCTGAGACACTCACTTAAGCGAGGAATCTATTTTAGCCGAACAACGCAGAGGACTGGAATGGTTTTCAGGTCATTAGATGTTTGTTTTTATGTGAACCCACACGGCACCTTCCAGTCAGTATGGATCTCAAGAGTTCAGACCACAGAAGGGAAGAGTTCAGACCACAGAAGGGAAGAGTTCAGACCACAGAAGGGAAGAGTTCAGACCACAGAAGGGAAGAGTTCAGACCACAGAAGGGAGGAGCTCAAAGGGGAGGAGGTCAAAGAAACAAACACAGTCCGATGCTGCAGAGGCAGAGGTGTTGCGGGGCTCCTATTAACTTTGTTGGGAGTTGTCAGATGCAGGATCCCTCTGTGAGCACTTTTCCCTTTATAAAAGAGTAACTATCCCATGAACACGTGCTCATCTGTTAGTTTGGGAAGATTTTAGAACACCAACATCTGCCCCTGGTGTTTTTTTCATTCATGTAGCTGTTAGCATCTCAAAGACCACTAATTATGAATAATCAAGAGGGTGTTCTAGGCCTTGGTGACATTCCCCATGTTGACTGATCTTGATTTTTGATTCGATCTTCTTCCGTCTTAATCAAAACGCAGACAGGCATAAAGAGCAGTGTGTCGGGATCACTGCAGTTTTTATTTCGTGTTGATAGCAGCAATAGTTGTGGAGAAATTACAATACATTAGACGTGAATCCATATGCACGTTCCTGTTAGTGACAGAAACACGGGGCTTATGTTTTACTCATAAACGGTGAGAAAATAGTTATTTACTTTCCGTAACTTGAATTATAACGATAAGAAGCACGAGAGAAAGAGGAATCGGCTCCACACACAGAGGTGCATGGAGCAAGACACTGGACTTTTAATGAAATTGCGCAGATTTAAGACAAATTGTGGAATATGAGGACGCTTGAGGAAACAAACATAACATTAAATCCTCATCAGCACCGTGCACTCTCACTGCCACACTTAGACCGATTGATTAAAATGCGCAAATCTTATCATCATCTTATCATCATCTTATCAGTTGAGATCTTTTTGCCATCCATTTGCAATTTTATTTTAGATCATAATTCGCCGGTGAAACTGAGAATCTAGCAAGGACTCAAAATTCTCTTTCTCTCTCCATTTCTGTCAGTCCCTTTGTCTCTCCTGACCATTATATTTCACTTAATAACGCACTACATAACTTTGCCATGGATTTGTCTGATAAACAGGTGAAAAACTGGCTATGCAACTGAATAAATATAATATATATATACACATTCCAGGCCAAGCAAAAACATTCTAATGGAGTTAAGCGAATTAGCAGATCCACCAGGAATTTTACACAGTGCACAAAACTACTTTTTTCTGCTTAATATAAGTATCACCATCTTTCCAGTCTAAATAAATTAGTTAATACTTGCATTTAAGGTAGGCTATTAATAATTATTCTAAACATTTCAAGTATTTTTGAGTGAAAATTCAGAATTTTGCGAGGAAGAAATTTGAAATTTTGCTCAAAAATCAAAATGAAACTACACAAAATATTATGATTTAATTAAGTTGGCCTTTATTTAGGTTGGAGGGTAGATTTTGTCAGCATTTCAAAATAATAATGCATTTTAGAAAGTGCACAGATATTTAAAATCGCAGTAAATTAAAGACAAGCTTAACTCACCTATACTGTGTGGTGGCTGTGAGGTAGTAATAGGTGGTGTTGGAGATGACGTGGCAGACACTATGGAAGATGTAAATCATTTAGTAACATTTGTTTAATAAAAAAAGAAAAAAGAAAAAAAGAGGTTTCATTGATCAGCGTCATGAGATCGATTAAAGTAAAAATATTGTGTTTATACCAGAGTTATAATCTATGACACATGTAGATCATTGTGTTATCATTTGGACATTTTAAATTGCAATATTTTTCTAAAGCAGCTCAATAAAGAAGGAAGCGTTAGAAATCCGCAGTGCTCAATGGGAGCGAAGATCGGCATTAACGGCAAAAGGAAATAAATTTGTCGACTGGCCAAAAGTTATTTGGTTGAATACGTTTTGCGGCTCATAGGACAATAGGCTGAGCTAATATACAGAAACTGTAAACAAATAAGTGTTAGTTTCTATGCAATTACTTTGTATTTAGCTCCTCCCTGCAGCAGATATAAGACTGTGTTTTCCAGCAATCTGCAGAACTGAATAAGGCTGTGTTTTCCAGCATTCTGACCAGAACTGAAGAAGCAGCTCGGATGAGCCGCGAAACGTATTCAACCAAATAACTTTTGTCCAGTCGACAAATTTATTTCCTTTTGCCCTGGATTCTACCTGGACGACTAAGGGATTTTTCACACATCGGCATTAACGGAATCACGATAAAGCTGCACTTCACACTGCTAAGCCACAGCTTAATTGGAGAATGAACTGGAGAATGAAGTAAGTAGCTGAAAACGGGGGTTGATTGGCAATATGGTGCTTTATAGAGATTAAAGATGAGTCACAAATCAATCAATCAATGCACAAATCACTACAAAAATACAACTTTGGGTTCTTCCTAATTCTCTATTGTCCTGCATTTGAGAAAATTCTTCTTTTACTGACACGCATCCCTGTTCTCTTTGCAATTCAATCCAAATATTAAAAAATTTAAACACTGCCCTGGGTCATACATATAGGGTCCAATAAATGTAATGGCACTTTTTTCTACAATAAAACGTGCAGCATAATTGATAAAAAAAAATGTTTGTTGCATTAAAATGTCAGTATGAAGAGGCTTGGCCAGTTCTGGTGTTTTGGACAGAGGTTTTTGGGGCTGTTTCTGTTATTACACACACTATACCTCATTTTTACTGTCTTAAAACGTGATAAACAGACCTAGAGTCATGTATAAGGTACGTGAAGTAACTCCTCACTTACTTATGCATTTGAGCATCCTAATTGTTCACTGTGATGAGTTTGTAAGTGCTTTTTACAATTTTCAAAGGCCAGAACAGAGCTTTGCATGCTAACGGTGCACTTTCTGATTCAGGTAGCTCACAGTGGATTTACTTGACCTCAGAGCTGCTCATCCAAATCTGCACTGGGGCAGGGGAAATGTTGGATCAAATACAATACAAAACATCAGGTACAGGCTCTTTAAGCCGTTTATGAGCACTATTGTGGTTTACAATCAACAAACTGGTCAATGATGAGTTATGTGTGTAAAAATGAGTGAAGTGCAGCTCAAACTCTTACCGTAGAGGTGTATTTCCTTTCGTGACACTCTGTAAACAGGGTTTGATGATTTACAGCCGCACAAATAAACCCCTCGGTCGTCTTCTGACACACGACTGATGGTGTAATTACGCCTTGAGCTCAGTGTGTCACAGGTGTACGCTTTATTTTTGCAGATAAAGTTCACTTCAGAGTCTTCACAGTCGATAGTACAGTTTATGGTAAGTTTTGACCCACTGTCAGCAATCAGCCTTGAGGGTCCTTGACACCTATCTAAAAAACAAACAAACAAACAAACAAAATCAATAATAACAACATCAGGACGGCCTAAAACAGCTTTATGAGAATACACTGTCAGGGACCAGACTCAAAAGTGGAAGTATAATCACACCAAAAACATAAAATATTGATTTAATCATCACAGTGACATTTAATGGGATAAAATGTTACTTAGTACAGCTTTAAAGTGAATATGATAGGCTGGACTACTCATTTTTGTGTTAACATTAATATATTTAAGTTTTAAAGGGAAGGAAACGTGACTTAGGCAGAGGTAATTCCACAAAAGTTATTAAAAATATTGGTACTGGTCTGTAAACTGTTGTCTAATAATTTTGATCAGAATAATAAATAAAAGTCTGTTTATTTTTGCTTAATGAATCTCAGAAAAGTTCCTTCCTTGTGCATAAATTGTCCTTGATTTTCTAAGTCACATTATAGAACTCACTGCGACTTCTTGTATGGACTTTTCTCAATCTTTTTTCCACAAACTGCCACATAACTGATGTAAAACTGTGATAAATATTTACGTACTATCCCACCAAACCAAGTTAGAATAAGATACACCTGAAATGTGCACTGGGGGTCAATCATTTTATATACATCCTACCTTTTTGGTTTTGCAGGTCTATTTCTGTTTCTTTATTATTCCACACGCACTTGTATTTGCCAAAGTTGTTGTTGGTGAGTTGTTGGTCAGACACTCTCAAGTATTTGCCAGTTGTATTGATGTACAGGTACAGTGACGTGTCTGGGTCCAGTATTATCCACTCATTTGTTATTTTGTTGCTTATATTTTGTATTTCACCACTTGGGGTGGAAACTGTTAGTAATTCATCGTTCATGTCACATGTGAATTCAAACCAGTCTCTAAGACATCCATAGACTTTAGTTACAGCAGCACATCCTGAAAGACAAAAAAAATAAAATAAAAGGCCCACTGAATTATGTCATTTTGAATAGGCTATATCACGAGTATAAATAGAAGGATTTGGTCTATTGTAAACAGAACTTCTACAGGCTCCATTTGCAAACTATGAAAAACTTCCCAACCACACATGAGCAGAGATGTAAAGTATTTAATCACAAATACAGACATTACCATAATTGAGTTGAGTAATTGTTCCTTTTTGACTAGATGTTTAAAGCTTTACTTGTGCTTGTAACTGAGTATAATTCTAACCATGTTATTGTAATTAGTTACATTTTATAGGAGACATATTGTGCTGGTGTCTGTTACAGTATATATTTATAATCTATGACACCCGAGGACTATTAGGTCACAATTTGGACATTTTAAGTTGTAGTATTCATCTAAAACAAATTCTATTTAAATTTCTAATTTAAAAGTGATTGTAAAAGTGATTAGCATTGCCTCCAAAGCTTTGTTAGTAACTAACACATTTTTCATGAATACTTTTTTACTTTTATTGAAGTATGCATGCTAACAACCAAGTAATAAACATTTCTTAAATCTAATTGAACAAATGTGCTCCACAAATACAGTGGTCCACAACAGTTAGACAATGACATTTGAGTTTACGATCATTAAGCACCACAGGTCCTGCAGACAGTAGTGACCTTTAAAAACCTCGACTGAAAGTTTGATATAAACTTGTATTACTTATTAAGGAAAATTAAACAAAAATAAATAATAGAAGTGTTATACTGGTGTCAGAATGTGTGTGCTGCTATTCCCAGTGGTGGAAGAAGTTCTCAGTTTTATTGCTTAAGTCAAATTACAGATATTGGAGCAAAAAATACTCAAGTAAAAGTAAATGCATCATATGAAAAAATCGACTTAAGTAAAAGTACTTGCTTAAATATGTACTTAAAGAGTAAAAAGTAATTTATTTATTTATTTAGAATAAAAAAGTATTCTGCACATATTTTGAGATCTTATAAAGCTTTAAACGTGATTTGTGATTATTTTTCAAGAGAAACAACTGAATCAATGTTTCCCAGCTGTTTTTATTTGTATCAAACTTCAAACATGTTCAAAGTAAAGCCTTTTCAGCAGGTCTCAAACGATAATAATTGTTCAAAACTGCACTGGAGTAGAAGTACAGATACCTTCTCTCAAATGTAGTGAAGTAAACATTTGTGAATTTCATGACGGTACAAGATAACGGCCTATTTGAATTAAAATGAGGATCTGAGTCAGGTCCTTGTAGTCTTCATATTAAATTGAAAATAAAATCACAAAAAATAATATTCACCTGTGATCAATACTTACCTGTGTTCAGTAGTAGCACAAAGACAAGTGTGTTCCTCATGTTGACAGTGGCAGCAGCTCTGATGAACAGTTTCCTCTGAATTATCCCTTAAGAGGTTTTCAGGCCTTCCTCTTTCTCTAACTTCTGTTTCACGAGTGCATGCAAGGTCTCTACTGTGTTACAATTAAGCTCATTTGCCTAAAACAAAGAAATAACTTCCCAAAATTCACATAAAATGTCACTTGGTTCCCTTATGAAGGCCTTTAGTTCTACAATATTCATAGGACGTCCATATGAATCTCACCAGGAAGTAAAAGTACACTTAAACGGCTAAAAACGTACTCAGTCAAAGTTACTGCTCCCATATTTCTACTTAAGTAAAGTAAAAAGTGCACATATACTAATACTAGTCAAAGTACGCATTGCTATTTAGTTTTTCACAATAAATTTAATACAATTTGGAACTACAACGTGACCTTTAATGGCTGTCAAAAGGATTTCTTTTAAAGGTGCACCGTGTAACCTCTTGTCTCCATGGGAACGATATTGCTTTGCCTGGAATATACCACAGTAGTGTATAGCATGAAACGTATCCTTATTTGTTTTGAAAAATACCACAAAAACATGCATTGTTACGTCGAGTTGGGTCTCCTTTTTTGGCCTGTCGCTTTATTCTGCAGAGGAACAGTTACGAGACTGGATGGTAAAAAAAAAAAGCCTTTAGTAAGCAGCTGTCTGACCTAAAACATTTGATTCAGAAAAGAAATCCAAAGAGTGGGCCACTGGAGCCGGAGGAGATCACATAAGGGATCACATAAAACTCATAAAAACAGGTTCGGACTTGTTTATCTGAAACCAAAGACTCTGGTCCGACTTTGATTTAAAAGCTGCAGTATAATAGGAAAGAAGTTCAGGTTCAGTCCACCGAACCCCCCGTGACACTGTTCCTCTCTCCTCTGCTTCTCTTTCTGCTCCTCTTTTAGATCTTCTTTCTGATCCTCTATCCTCTGCTCCTCTATCAGCTCTTCCTCTCCCCGAGCTGTTCTTCTCTCCTCTTCTCTACTCCTCTATTCCTCTTTCCTCTACTCTTCTGATCCTCTATCCTCTGCTCCTCTATCAGCCATTCTTCTCTCCTCTTCTCTACTCCTCTATTCTTTATTTTTTCTATATACTATTTTTTCCTCTGTTCCTCTCTCTTCTGCTCCCCTCTCCTCTGTTTCTCTCTTCTCTTTTCTCTCCTCTAGCCTCTACTCCTCTCTCCTCTACTTCTCTATTGGCTGTTCCTCTTTCCTCTCCTCTGCTCCTCTTCTCCTCTCGTCTGCTAGCAAAAAATAGCAAAAAATAGCTGCTCCTCATTGGACATGGGCACCAGATGTGATACGCAGACCAAAACAATTACACCATAAATTAATGAGACATGTGTAAAAAAATCAGCATTAAACAGTTATCACTTAAAGATATATTTGATTTTAACATAAAATAAAAATCTTATATACAGTTCCTTTAATATCACTATTGTGAATAGAGGACATTGTCTTTAAATACTGCATCTGCGCTGTTCCCAGTGTCAGGCCCAGGATTCACTTTATCAAGTGTAGCAGAGGCATAGATGGTCTTCAGTGCAGTTCCTGAGCTGAGCTGCTGGGGGCGCTCCTCTATCTCCTCATAGCAGTGCTCCTGCAAAACACAACCATAAAAACAAGTCGTACACAATATAAGTGAATACAGCCATTGTTTAAAATGTCTCATTTCTCTGTTTTATTTGTTTGTTTGTTTGTTAGTTTGTTTTTAAGGTAAAAGCTGCGCTATATTTTTCTGGTGCCGCCTACTTCCTTCCACAGAGATGCTATTGCTTTGCTTTGAATGTTCCACACTATAGCATTAGTTTAGCATTTATTTCACTAAAGGTGTTAAAGGTGCTTTTATTGTAATGAAATATTAATATTATGTGTGCTAGATTTTAAGCCTAAATATGTAGGGTGAATGAAAAAGAGAAAACTCTGTCTGTGTGTTTGATGAGCATAGAGCAGAACATAATATGGGCCCTTTAAGCATCTAGCTATTAAATGGATGAATGAGTTTGTATTTCATAAGATGTCCAGTGTGTGGCGCTGTTCCCCAGGGGCTAAGAGCTGCTAGTGCTAATCAGCTCTTACTTCCCTTTTATCATCAGTTGGCAGTGGGTTCATAGTCTGTAAGAATGAGCTGTTTCCTTGTGCTTCTGATGCTGGTTCTTGATATTTTACACCAAAAAGGAACTGTGTGTACCGCCATTCACTACATATATTCACCCAGAAAATAAGAAAAGTAAAAGTGCCTGTGTGTTGAAGACATATTCAATCATACACTGTAAGTCTGGGAATGATTTGGAAATTAGTAAAATTTGACACAACGATAGCTCCTCTGTAGGTCTGCAATACTAAGCACTATTGAATCAAAATTAAAATTTGAATGGATACAATTAGCAGATCGCAAGTACTGGGACTAGAATTTTCTCTCCAAACAACAAAATCTCCTGTTTTATGCTGGATAAAAACATCTAACTGTAGTTTAGATCTGCACTAACATGTTCAGACAGGTGATTTGTGTCAGTTTATATTTGGGCTTTCTCCTGGACGTGTTTCAGATGTGTACTTTGAATTAAATCCTATAAACTGCATGTCTAATTTTTCTCCAGATTGTCAAACCTAACTGAGCTGTTTCAAAAAGTTATTTCGACTGGTCCTTATTGTGTAGCCTCAGAACTAAAGAACTGAAGAACTTATTCTAAAACTTAATCCAGTCAGACTAATTAAGCCTGCGTTAGCTTTGGGTACACAGTCCTACACTGCTGTTTGTACTGTACTGTTGTACTAGCTACATTAGGACTCGTATTTGATATAATCATACTAACCTCTTTTAGAGCTGCAGTTGGTTTTGCAAAAAAACACCATTCTGAAAGAGGAAATGCCAATGATGAAATTATACATTAAAATACAGTGCATCCTTTTCCTACAATTATTGCTAGATAGAGTTTAAAGAGATGGTGTAAATACATACTTTTGTGGAAGCAGAAAACCAGGGCAAGCAGCAAAATGGTTACACAGACCAAAATTACAGTAACTGTAATTATCCAAGCATTTTCTGTAAAGATATTAAAGATAAAGTTTATTATTTTTCTTATAAACTTAAAGATGCTCTATGTAACGTTTCTTGTTGGGGTTCAGTCATCTGCTTGTCCACATGGAGCTTTTATTGCTTTGTCTGGAATATTCCACAGTGGCATTCTGACCCTGTGCTCTTGTTGGATTTAGACCTGACTGTAGTGTGCTACAGTTTGGGCCTCGTGTGGGTCCCTAAAGGCCACACAGGACGCTCTGACACATGGCAAAATGATCACCTCCACTATTGTCTATGAGGTGCTCTACACACCCCAGGCACCGGGCACACACGGGGCACACACCGGACACACACCGGAGACACACCGGAGACACACCGGAGACACACCGGAGACACACCGGAGACACACCGGAGACACACCGGGCACACACTGGGCACCGAGCTGCAGCAGAGGCAGAGAAAGCTCTTGCTCTGTATATCTCATTTCATAAGTGATCTGCAGATAAAACACTCATTTATAACACCAAAAGTCAGTGTTATGTGAGTAAACTGTTTGGCATTGATGAATGCATTTAAACTGAGATCAAATGTACATTTCTTTAGGTATTATATAAAAGTTATATACAAGAGAAAGTTCATGTTTAGGTAAATCTCGTTCAGAAATCACGTTGCATTGTCCTTTAAGTAATTCATTTACTATTTATTTTTCTTTCTTTTTTTTTTGTTTAAAGGGGAGTGGTTTGAGGTGGGATCATGTGTGCAGATCTTTGAAGAGGAACATGTGTGAGAGAGATTATACGAAGGGTTTTATTAATCCCAATATTTTTTCACAGACATGAAATTTGTGTCTCTCAAGTAGATTTTGGCACACGTCTGTGGAGAGGTAAAAACTGACTTATTATTATTATTATTTTTTTTTAATTAAACGTGATGTCGTACTGTGGAACATTCCAGGTGAAGCAATGCACCTTTAAACTCCTGGTGAACTACAAACAAACCAGGGCCAACATGACTTCATTTCTGCTTAACGTGAGTATCATACATTATATTATATGTTATGAAGCAGTTTGAAATGTAAATCAAAAAGTCATTACGTTACCTGTCACCACACATTATTATTTAATTAAGTTGCTTATTATTTATTTTGGAAGCTAGAATTTGGAAAATGTTAGAATTTGATATGAGGTAGATATTTAGTATTTCAACTGCAGCACTTTAAAATAATACATAATACATAATAATACAGTTTAGAAAGTACACAGATATAAAGGCAAGCTCAACTCACTTGTACTGCGTGGTGACTTTGAGGTAATAGTATTTTCAGTACTTTCAGGTGGTTCTGTAGGGGACCTGATAGACACTGTGGAAGAAAAAAAAATAATTTAATAACATTTGTAAGTAAAAGAAAAATACAATACATATTAGGTTTTATTGGCCAGACGACTCACTAATCTCACTAAAATCTGCAGAAAATACCACCTTTCCTCAAGTCTCACAGTCTTGCTCTGTGTATCTCATTTCATAAGTGATCTGCAGATAAAACACTCATTTATAACACCAAAAGAGTTGGGTTACAGCTTTTTAGGAGCCATGTGGCGTTCAGTGTGTTTTGACGAGTGGGTTCATCATGCAGCAAATGATGTGCCGCAGCGCTCTGCCCTTTGGTGTGATGATGGCCTTAAAACTTAGAAAGTCTTTCAGTGTTCCCCGATACACTTTCCTCAGCAGGGAGCATCGATTGTATATATGAATGGAGCTAACGCGCTATCCGCCGTGCGCTAAACAGGAAGTGCTCCAGGAGGCTCTTCCGGCTCCTTCTGACTCTGGCTCCCATTGACTTACATTAGGATCTTGTCGCTCGTCTCTCTGTACCTGCTGCACTGATCCTCTTCATCTTGGTCTTAAAATGACCTGCTGCACTGATCCTCTTCATCTTGGTCTTAAAATGTTCTTATTAACCCGCTCTACATGATCCTGATTTTTTTCTTTTTCGCTTTTTATCCTCTATTCATAACATAAAGCCTGGCTCCAATTGGCTCCTGTCACCGTTAGCATCAGGAGCGTCATCTGAGCGGCGCCGGACGCTGTGGGTGACATCACACTGACTCAGTCCACTTTTTTATACTGTGGCAGGGAGCGGGTGCGGGTCTGGACTGGTACTAACCCGTCAGCTGCATTTAGGTGAGGTCAAAGCCTTAAAAGTCAGTGTTAGGTGAGTAAACTGTTTGGCATTGATGAA
>KN498740.1:4426-16756 GCA_000787155.1 Scartelaos histophorus | reverse complement strand
ATAAAATAAAATAAAATAAATAGGTCTCAATGTAGCTTATCAGAATGATAGCTGGTTAGGTAGGGTCACCAGATCGTGTGCAGTCTGAGGTGAGTAAGAGCCCTTAGGACAAGAGTGTCCCTCACACTTCTCTGTGGTGTCCATGGATTTTAGGCGAAACTTAGTATAGTATAAACAATGGAAAATATAACTGCTCTATTTTTATACAATCAAAAGTCGTCAAACCAGCATCTATAATAGGAAGTAATGTGGCTAAAACCATGAAAATATAGACCTCCGTCAAGGCAGCAACTGTCAAAATGAGCCACATGTATAATTGCTCAATGGCAGCATCTCGCAATCATAAATAGCTTTTACAAATGTCTTGGATTCACACAAAAATGTCTTCCTTTCTAAAGTGCTCATTGTTTTCATTGTTTGTACGGTGGAGGTGATTATTTTTATTTTGAATTGTTAATGCCTTCAATTTATGCACAGCCCATTAAGAGGTCTAAACAAGCTTCTCATTAACATAATTAATTGGGATTGTTACATGTGTTTCTTGGTTAGAAACATCTGCCCAATTAACATCTTGACAACAATTATTTGGAGAATTTCTGGAGTCACTGTTGAACGCTCCATATATTTGAATGTAAGTGGCTGAACATTGGACTCTGGAGAGGGGCACCACTTACAGATAAGAACAAAATCAAACCAAACCATCAACCAAAGCAAGCACATAGCCCCAGCATTCTGTGGAGTGAATGAAATTAACTACTGCAGTCTGCATTTGTTTCACCAGATGTCACTGAAAACACAATTAAGTATAAAAAAAAAAAAAATCTGCCCAGTAGTTTCCACCAGGCAGTCCCTCAGTTCAGTTTCAGTTTTGGTGACGATCTCACTGAAGCGTTACCCTAACCCAACATGAGTCATCAGTGGGAGGTGGCAGTGACAAACTTTCCCTGCTCTGGCTTTTGTTATGGTTAGCTTCTAAATTATTTTAAGAACCAAAACTGTCTATTTTAAGAAACAGCTTGAATTTACATCTGTTCTTGTCTGGGCATTTTTTCAGCTAATCTGAAACCCCATCCGTCTTTGAAGATTCCGCGTAGCCCTGTCACTGCCCCTGTCACCTACATACAGTGACAAAGTGACATTTTCCAAAGTGTTGTGCCGCTCACAGGGTCAGGAGGCTCTGTTTGATCTCTGCATGTGATGTAATGTACTGGGAAACTCCTGGAACTCTATCTGACCACAGCGGCGTGTTTGGGACAAGCTGTTAACATCTGTGAACAAGCCACCGGGATCT
Source organism: Scartelaos histophorus (assembly GCA_000787155.1). Classification (NCBI taxonomy): domain Eukaryota; kingdom Metazoa; phylum Chordata; class Actinopteri; order Gobiiformes; family Gobiidae; genus Scartelaos; species Scartelaos histophorus. The sequence goes on along the minus strand of KN498740.1, from coordinate 15,465 downwards.
GCTTCACTGTGGACTCTGTCCCTCTGTACCATAGAGAGATAGAGTTATGGGAAATCTGTATGTGAGTTTTGTGAGGGAGAATAAGGGGAAATAATGGTGATCATCCAAACCTAATCTCAAAATCATTCTAAGAAGAGGTGAGCTTTAGTTTAGGGGGACATTAAGATGCATATCTCTTCTGAAGTCCACACTACTAGACCCACTCTGTCTCATGCAGAGGTCATTTGAGTTTTGACTGAGACAAAGGCCTGTCTGACTCATTATCCCACTGCGCTCTGACCTTCTGCTGTTCTATATTTGATGAGAGGAGATTGGCTGTTTCTCTACACTGTCTATGTCTGGTGGTTCAAACCGGTGCTGTACCTGAGAGCCATCTGCTCTAACCTTGTCTGCTGACCATAAACAGGGCGCTCCTCTCTCCGCCGGCTCCAGGCCAAATATTTGCTGCTCTTCAACCCCATTTGGTTTAGTGTGTTCTGTGTTTGCATTTCAATGACCCAGGGTCAGTGTCAGAGCGCTGGCACGTGTGTCCCTGACGAGGCGATAAGACGTCTCCCAGCCTGTGGACACACACTGAGGGATGGACAGGGACCGGCAGGAGCAGACAGGGGCAGACAGGGAGGGGCAGGGACAGGCAGGAGCAGACAGGGGCAGACAGGGAGGGGCAGGGACAGGCAGGAGCAGACAGGGGCAGACAGGGATGGGCAGGGATGGGCAGGCAGGTGCAGACAGGGACAGATGGGGACAGACAGGGACAGAGAAAACCAGACAGGGATTGACAGGGCAGACAGGGGCAGACAGGGAGAGGGATGGGTGGATTTGGCCTAACTGATGGCGTTGGACCCCTGGGCAGCTGTGGTGGAAAGGACATGGACACAAGGTCAGCTCTGACACTTCTCATAGCGTCACCATCGTACTATGTTTAGTTCACGTTTTTCAGGGCATCCCCTCTTTATGAATATGTAAACGCAGCAGACTCAGAGCGCTGCATCTGGATCCACTCAGCTGTAAACATTTGTGCCACAATGTTTCATTATCCAACAAGTCCCTCTCTGTGTTTCTAATGTCCATAAATCTTCATCACAGGACTCTTTCTGAACTTTTCAGCTGTTATCCAGTGTTGAACTTCACAAATACCATTTTCCCTCATTCAGCCTGCAGTGTTTTGCATGCTCTTTCATAAAAGCATTGTATTTTAAAGAAGACATAGATTATTAGTAGAGGTGTAGAGAAAGTAGAGGTGTCGCTTTCTTTAGTATGCAACTGATATTGCTAGACCAGGTGAGTTTACTCATAACTTTGACTCCCAGGTATTTGAAGCAGGAGAGGAGTCTCCACTGCATCTCCATCCAGGTTACCTGCATCATCTCCTTTGCATCTCCATGTACAGAGGAGAAGGGGCACTAGGTTACCTGCATCATCTCCTTTGTCTTCTTTACATTGATGCAAAGATTGTTTCTTCTGTAGTTGGACTCATTGCTGTGTCATCAGCAAACATCACACAGTCATAAGTGAGCAGCATGTACAAAGGGAACGCCTTAGAACACAGCCCTGGGGTGAGCCAGTGCTGAGGCAGATGGAGGTGATGTGGAGGTGATGTGGAGGTGATGTGGATGTGATGTGGATGTGATGTTGTGGATCTTTACAGTTTGTGGCCTGTTGGTGATGAAATCCAAAATCTAGTTGTGCAGTGTTTTGCTTGAACCAAGAAGAATGAGTTTGTTGACTGTGAGATTATTGTATTAAATGCAGACCTGAAATCCAAAAAGGCAGAAGAGGAGTAACAAGTCACATTTTAAAAGTGTATTGGTTTTATTACACGTTTTGACCAGTTAAGCATGTAAGCAGCGACATGTGCATGTTGGATTTGCAGCAGAACACCTATGTATTGATGGTATTGATGACTAGATGAATAGTTTGGATTTTATATCTTATTTTATTGTTATCATTTTCATTACATCATATTTTATTTTGCTTCCATGTGTTTTCTACACAACTAACACAACTAGTAACTTTGTTTAGAAAGATGCTGTATAAATAAAATATTGCTATATTATAAATTCACACTGTAGCTTATGATATTAGTTTAATATTATATAGTTGAATAATAAAATAAAAAATAAATAAAGATTTCAGTTCTTCCAGTAATTTCTTTCTTTTATACAGTGAGCAAATGAATAAGTGGAATAATGGTGATTCTACAGTGGGAACGTTATTTGATGGCTAAACTGGCCTGTCCATATGTGGTACCTTTAGTCGTAGCCCTGTTTGTGCAGAATACGACTGTCGAAATGAACTACTTACACATAATCATATAAATGAGTTGAAATTTGACATAACTAAGGTACAAAGTCTGATCACTGTGTGCCAACAGCAGCAAGTCTGCTGTCTCTAATCCAAAAAAATATGTTGAAAAACTAGGTTAGCTTTATAGGATCTATATAACTATCTACAGGGTAGCATGAATCGATAGACGTCACTGTCGATTTAGGCTGTGGGGAGCTCATTTTGACGAGGCAGCTCATTTTGACAGAACAGATATATATCAGTGGTGGAGTGATTTTTACAGTAGTCATATTGATGGATGTTCACAGCCACATTTATGAAGCTTTTTATTTCTGAATCGCTCCAAATACAACTATGAGAGGATAAATGAGAAGGGAAACAACTGTAACATGGTTCAAAGCTCTGAAATGTCTGAAATGTTGCTACTTTAACATGATTTAACTTAGGTTTAAAAAAAAAGAAAAAAAAAGCTGTAGCCATTCTTTGTGACGTGGGTCTAACGCTTGGACGAGTGTCACTATGGGAGCACTTGTTCCTGGGTGTATAATTTGAACACAGCACCTCCCAGCTCGCCCCTCTCCTCTCACTCCACTCCACTGTACTCCCTTAATCCCCATAGATCCTAATTACTGCACATGCAAATCACAGATCGGGGGCGCACCAAATATTTAGTGAAAGAAGCCGTGTGGGTGTGCTAGTGCTGGATAAGCTAATACTGCTCTCTCTGAATTGATACGGAATTAGCTTAGGAAGACGGGATTAGAAGGAGAGATTTTTTTTTTTTTTTGACCAAAATTGTGAAATGCATTTTGGTGTCCTTGAAATTGCTACTGTGAAATTTAGCAGCTGCAGCAATCCTCCCAAAGAAGAGTGATCCGGGCCCGAACGCTAGCCCACAACACCCACACCTCCACCCACGCTCCCCGGGTGCTCAAGGCAGGACGCCCCCTCAGCCAATGGGAAGCAGAGAGAGAGGCTGGGGCTTTGGCTGTGGTTGGTAAGATCTGATATGGTTAAAAATACTCCCGTTTTTGGTGAGAAATGTGTTAAACAGTTGGGTGGGATGCTCCAAACGACTAAGATAAAGGATTCTTTCTATTGTATGTTCAAATAGATATCCTGAAAATGAATACAAATATATTCTGAAATGTGTGATGATGTTTATGGTGATGTCGGCTCCCATAAGCTCACTGCACTTTTCAAAAGCCAGTGGCCTTGTTTCCTTTGTTAAGTCATTTTAGAAGAATATAGCAATTTGGAATGTCAGAATTATAACCTAATGATCAACGGGTGTCATAGATTATACCTATATAGCAAACACAAGCACAGTAGGTCTTCTGTAAGCCTCTTTGGTCGCGCTCTAGTCCTAGTTTAGCCCTTGTCTAGTTCAAATTTAGTTCTAGGTTTAGTTCCAGTTTAGTCCCAATTTTGATAAGAGTGAATGCACCCTGAATGTGTAAAAAATCAACTTTTCTCCCTTCAAAAGTACAAAAAAGTTCAAATGTATAAAAATAACAGTAATCTAAAAGGGTTGCATCAATTAAAAGGAAAAATCATCAACTTATACTATATATTATATCATTATCAGGACTACAGACTCATACTAACATGAGATAAATGGCACCAGACCAAAGGACGGCGGCCATATTAAATCAGAATTAAATGCAACTGCTGAATTGTCAACTACCGTATTTTTCGGGCTATAAAGTGCACCAGATTATAAGGCGCAGTATCAAATAATACGTCAATTGCTGTCATTGTCCACACATAAGGCACATCGGATTATAAGGCGCAATAAGCGAGACAAAAAATGTGTCGGACAAATCAAACTTTATTCAGGTAATTTACAGTAACTCTCAGTTGTAGCTCACACAGTTAGTTTTAGAGTTATAACCTGTGCGCACGGGTTAACCCAAAGCCTTAACAGTTATAGCTCGTGCACATGTATTAATATCTTGTGCACACGCCTTATAATTCGTTCCCACGCTTATTATTTTTATATTCACCACGTCCCTTCTACGGCTCCGTACAGTAGCCCTATAATACTGTCATAGCAAAGTCAACCATAATCAAAAATCTAAACCACGGGCACTTTCTGCAGTGCACACCAACAAAAATCAGGAATACATCAGTATGCAGCCAGTTTCAGTTTACAACACTGGACAAATGGAAAATGAAGCGGCTGATTTGTGAGACATCTCCATGGGAATGAAACAGCTGAAAGGAACAGTTTTTGCCTTTGACCTGTAAGCAAGAGCCCCAGATCATTTTTGGCATCTTTCCTAGTTTCAGCCTTCAGTTGATTAGAAAGCACATACAAATGTTATTTATTGAAACCAATGCTTGTTTTAATATTTTTGAATGTTCATTTAGTTTCTGCTCTTGAATGTCAGTGTTTCTGATCTATGTTATAATGTTGCTCCCTCATAAACATACCTGGAGTTGCGTTTTGTTTCATTCTTGCATATCTAACACACAAACTGCATATTTAGGCTCCGTTCTTCTCTCAAAAGAAAACAGTCTCTTCCACCTTAATACAAGAAATGCTCCACTGTGTATTTAAACTCCATACTAGAAACTCTTTCACTAGAATCATTTGGATGATTTCAGCCCTGGAAATGCGAGTCTTTACTGAACAAAAGGTAAAAGCTGCCAACTTGAAAACTACTGCTTTATGACATCAAAAGGTTGAAAAGTGTGTTTTGATCAGATGTAGACAGACTAAAACACAACTCCAGCTATGTAAGGCGTACTATGTAACGTTTGGGTCAACCACCTGCTTTTTTCTATAGATATATCATTGCTCTGCTTGAAATGTTCCACAGTATGACATTAAACAGTTCTATCTTACATTGAATTAATTGCAAGTTGTTTTATTGTTCATTCTGTCATCCTGACTGTGAATGGGGTTGACTCTCCACAGATCTGGCCTCTACCTTTGTCTGGTTTGGTTTCCATGAAGATGAAGATACTACCATACTGTAAAACATTCCAGACAATGCAATAACATCTCCATAGAGAAAATAATTCGCATCAGAAATGTTACACAATACACCGTTAAGGCCAAAATATAAAAATTGTGTATGTCAATCTGATGCTAGTCTTTATATCACCTATTTGTAAAGTAACCAAAGTGTAATCCTAACCACTTCTACACTAGCACACTTGCACTAGCCTTAAAGAGGAAAAGCTCTTGTGCCCAGTTTATAATCTGTACCTGCTCCCGGCTGTGCCTTTAGTCTGGTGAGTGGAGACAGTAACACAGAGCCACAAACTGTGCATGAATTATATAAGCATTACCAAACAGACGTCGGCTTTGGGGAGCTCTGAAATCTCATTCAAAAGTTCACTGCAGGGACTACATCATAGATCTGATTATGGAAGACTATCCTCACATGCCTTAAATAAGAATAACATTAGGTCTGCTGCATAGTGAGAGACTGTATGACTAAACTAAACTATCACAAAAGCTATAACAAAAATACGGGGATTAAACTAAGTCTATAGTAAGGGATTTACTACTCTGCATCCAACCCATCCTTCAATGCCAGGGCAGTGGGCAGCTGGGGTACAGAGCCTGCCCGCATGGGGACCCACCATATGCTTGGCTAGGCGTATCTAACCAGAAGATTTTGCCTATTGTGCATGTTGAAGTTGATATCGGAAACTCATCCAGACACTAGGATAACATGCAAACTCCAGCCAGTCATCCACTCCTTTGTTCAGTGTATAGTTTTTGTGTATATTTATTGGTAAAATCGATATGCATCTTAAGGTGGACAATACAGACAAAATAACTTCATTTAGATTTTAAAACATGTGCAATCTCTGCTTAAAAATATATTGGCTGACGTTAAAGTACAGGACATGGAATATATGATATATCACTTTTATATTTTTATTTATATCAGCTGGGGGTGTATGTATCTCTGTATCATGTATTTCTGTGGCCAAAACTTCAGAGCTTCAGACAGAGCAGAGCCTCCAGTTAGCTTCACCCCTCCCCCCAGGGATTTTTGATGACATCAGCTGCAAAGGATACTACCTTCAAATTTTATTCCAGTATTATACATCTTTCAATATCTGTCCTTCCTCTAAAGCCCTGTCCGTAACAGCTCTGTAAACTTGCTCCGAGTGTTGAGTATCGGGGCTCTTATCTCCAGCCTGTCCTCGACCGCTCACACGTGGGAAGGACCGTCACCTCTCCACCTGCTCCGCTGCTCCATGACACAAGCCGGGGAACAGAGCGTTTCATTGGACTTTTGAATACATGTAAGCTCCCAGCATGCAATAGGGCTCTCCCAAACTCCTGTCAGCCCTCTCCAGCCCCTGCCCCATAAGAGGATTAGGCCAGAATCCCCACGTCTTAGCTCATGGTAAAGGCCCTATAGGTGCACTAGGGTCATGTCAAAACAGGGCTATACAAAAAATATATAAACAAATATGAGTAACATTGACTCGATTGCTTGAAAAAAAATATCTACAAATGGAGTAAGTGAAATATTGAAATACAAAAACAAAAAATGTATAAGAAGTAATTAAATATCTAATAACAGTAATAACAGCTGATAATAACAGTCATATTATAGGCTTATTAAGTCAATAACTAAACCATGAAATATCGTTCAAGTTATGACTGTATTCTGAATAAGTAAATCTTACTAATCCATTACATTTTCAGAGTGTTTTCTTTCTGCACGTGCTCAGTAGGTGCCTTCACTCAGTGGCTGATTGACTGGCACCAAGTGACCAATCGGCTGAGCGGAAACAAAGGGCCAGATGGTGCAAGTAAAAGTGTCATATTAAACCATTGGAGCCATTTGGTTTTGAAGGGTAAGAGCTGGAATCCCTGTTTAGTGAATGAGCTGCCAGTCTGCCAGCACCTCATTAAATATATGCTGATGTAGAGCTTTATTTTTGCAAGAATAACATCTTGTTGCATTAAGTTAATTGGCAGAGCTGCTATTACATATTCATTCTCATTATCAGGAATGGTGCCATCCATGTAAGCACAATTTTATTTAAAGATTCAGATCCACAACAGATGCAAGTGCTAATTTTTTGTGGATCTTAATTATTAAACATGTCACAGCAATGGGAATATTTAATTTGACTTGTAAAAATAATGAGATAACTTCAGCTGGCCCCTCTCAACATGGAGGAGCAGCAGCTCTACTGAGTTTTTCCTGTGTGACTGAATGTGATATCCTAAGGGAGCGTTCAGCCACATTCTGGAGGAAACTCATTTCAACCACTTGTGTCCTTTGTTATGACCATAGGTGAGAGTTGAGCAATCAAGAGTAAATCGAGAGCTTAGCCTTTGGCTCCTTCTTCACCACAACAATCCAATACAGCGACACAGCAGACGCTGCACCAATCTGCCTGTCAATCTCACTCTCCATCCTTTTCTCTCCACCTTTTTCCACAGCCTCCAGATTTGGAAGAGCTAATTTTGATTCCAGCTTCTTCATACTTGGCTACAAACTGCCCCAGTGCATGTTACAGGTCCTGGTTCAGTGGAGCCACCAGAACAACATCATCTGCAAACAGATCCTCCCACCCTTGACTGCATCCTAATTGATTAATACCCTGACTAACCCTGACTAACTCCTAACTCTAACCCCTTAATGAGGTACTATAGTTACTGAGCCTGAGTCATTCTTAATAAACTCTTTGTTCATTATTAATTAAGTGTTCTTTCATGCTCTATTGAGGCTAATCAAGGTGCAGTTATATAGTGGCGTCAAACATAACTGAAGAAAACGACTTGGCTATTACCACTGCGCATTGCTGCCGTGGGCTCTGACTACTACCTGGATTACATTCTGTCCATTAGTTAATCACTCCCTGACTAAAGCTTTAAGCCCCGCACAGGACAATGCACACTCTCTATCAATCAGCATTTTACAGCCCACTCGGCCAGATCACAGAGCTGCTACTCTGCATTCACAGGCTGATAAATAGGGGCTCTCTGCTGACTTTTATCTCACTGTCTGGCAACCGCGTGGCAGGCGTTTTAAGCAAATTGCTACATACGTTTTCCCCGCCGGTCTGATGGCTTTATTGTCATTAAAAGCCCATGCTCCTGCAATGTCTGCCAGTGTGTACGCTTTATATGCAGGGAGAAGGCGGGTCGGATCATCATTTGATTTCTCACTTGGCTCTATTCCTGAAGAAAGTGTATAGTCTGCATTCATGTGGACCTGAAATTAACAACATTCAATCTTCACTAAAAAGAAAATGGAGCATAATGTTACAAAGTGAATAAATGGAAGACATTGCCAGGACTCATAACTTAAATAAAAGGATTCTTAACCACTGAGAGAAGAGTTTACATGTACATGTTATGTATTATTAGGTATACTTATGTTTAGAATATACATAGATATACTTCATTAATCCTGAAGGAAATTCAGTTATAATTTATATAATTTATGCAATTTTACACATTTGCATACACATAAAAGAAAAGAAGTGTTGGGGATGAGCGTGACATAGAGCCACTGCTCCCCCACTTAGATAAGGCCAGGTTAGGTGGCAGTTAGAATGAACATTTTGCTATCTGAAGCATTTCAGAGATGATTAACATTTTCAGAGTACTTCCCAGTCCCCTGTGTCTCAGTTAAAGGTCTTCATGCAGTTTAACAGGAACACTAGTCAGGTAGGGTCAGCAGAAACTGGGCAGGGCAGTAACAGCCCTCAGGACAAAAGACTCATGTGTGTCCTGTTGCTCAGGCATCACAGTCAGCAGTGGACATAAACAAACAGCAAGTATTACTTACAAACATGGTGGAGAACTAAAATACCCCTTGTTATGATTACTGCCTGACAGTATGTGTCATTGCTCTTTGGTGACAGTGGCACTGGCCCTGAGGCCCAGTGGACTGAGTGCACAGGGCGGTCACTCTGACACTGGGCTGGACACAGCTCCTCCTCACAACATGAGCTCATGACACACAGTCATTCACTGGACTCTGGTTTCCCTCTCTGCAAATAGAGCAGCATGAGCAGGCAAAAGTGTGCCCCACTCAGTGTGGCATTATAAGGCCAGCTTCATGTCTTCTCTTTGATTTGTCACTATACAATTATTTCATTATTATTGAAAGTGCCTGAATACCAGCACAAGCTTGAATACACAGCTGTGTTCAGTCTGTTGTTGTGCCCTTTGGCCGGACACACTTGTATTTTTCAGTCACAAACACTCCGTTCTAATAAAAGTCAGTGACATCGATATAGTTCTGACAAACAGCTGGCCTGAGGCTGCTCTCTGATTGGTTCCTTTAATCTAAACCTAAGGCTCCCAGTCCAATCAGATCACAGCAGGAGAGAGATGAGGGAGGACCAGCTTCTGGTCAGGAGAGCAGGGCTGTTGACAACAAAGCAAAAGACTTGTAGGATGCACTGAGGGGGATTTTGTTTCATTCAAATCATTTTGGCAGTACACAATTGTGCCTCTTTCTACCCAGCCTGTGCTTTTTCCACAGACAGAAAAAGTAACAGAGGAGAGTGAGAAGTGTCTTGTGTATAAAGCTTTAAAGCGTGTGCATGGCTGCGAGCGCTGGTGAGGAATTCTGGGAATGCCACTTCTCGGCACACATCAAAAGAGTGGAACATTAACTGCACTGAACTCTGCAGCCGTAGGGTCCAGCTCCCAGGGACTGCCTCTCAAGTTCAAGGGTCCCACAGGAGCCCGTCAACGTGGTGTGTCAACAACAGGTATCTCACATGGAACTGGGCCCAGGAGGAGGGGCCGGGAAGGGGCCGGGAGGGGGGCAGGTTATCCGGTCTCCATGGCCCCTCACTCCCTCTCACCCTTCTGCAGCCACACACATGCACATTGGACATCAGGCCACCTAAAGAGTGCTTTATGATGGACTAAAATGGTACAGGCGTGTCTTTATGTCTTTATCTCCAACTGGCACTTGTCTAATTAATTATGGTATATTTGATCAAATTTCAAAAAGTTTTCAGAAGTAATAAAGTGAGGGTTTCTATGTGAAGTCACTTTCTCACACTCATCACTTCTTCACACTCATCTCCATGGAGATGCTCTTGATTTGCCTAAAATGTTCCACACTGTGGCATTAAACTTATCTATCTTGTATTAATTCAAGTAGGTGTTTTTATTGCTAAAAACAAGAATGGCACTAGCAAGGCTTGCCTCACCATAGATCTTATCTGGTAGCATCATATACTTGTACATGTTTACCATGGAGACACTGTGGAACATTTCAGGCATAACAATAACATATCCTGAGGAACAAGAAGGTGAGAGACCCTCCCCCCCACCAAGTTACACACAGTGCCTTTAATAATTATTATTATTTGTATAACCTATATGTCACCTATATTTTTTTCCCACATATGCATTACTATATTAAATGGTGACAGTAGCTCAGTCGATTTAATCTGTAGGTTAGTAGTTTAACCACTGACCAGTGTCCCTGGGCAATACACATCTGTACTTATGGTGACCCTCTGAGACGCCACTGGTACAGATTCACCCTTATGTACAGTGCATCTACACCATGGGTCTGTAGTCCAAATCCTGCTTTTGAAGTTTAAGTTAAATGAGTTTCCTCTTTGCTAATTGCCTCCCTGTGCAGGTGGAGTGCAGGATCCCAGTCCAAAGAGCACTCATTTATTGCCCTCTAATCTGCATGACTTATCTGCATGTGGAGGGGCCCCAGTGCGGCTGCCCTGACAGGCCCTAGATACAAGGAGGGCAGAGGAGTGCACTTCAGTATCCCACC
>KN498739.1:5247-18840 GCA_000787155.1 Scartelaos histophorus | reverse complement strand
TGCTGCTGTGCCCCAGAGCCAATTGACCAAGCTGATAATCCCCCCCCCCTGATATCACCTCTTGTTTCTCTTAGCGTCTTGACAGAGGAGCAGGCTGGTGCACTGTTGGACCGGCGAATCGTGACGGCGCTGTCCATCCCGCTCTTCACGCGAAACGTTTACAAGAACAACTTCGTGCAGGCGTCTCTGGGGGCGGAGCTTAGGCTGCAGGGCGTGTCAGGGTCCGGGCTGGACTCTCTGAACGCTCTGGGCCTGTGTCAGAACAAAGACACTGTGAGGCTGCTGCTCTTACGGCTACTACAGGGCAGACGTGGGAGGGTGAGTGAAGTCAACCCTCAACCACACACTGTATAAAGAAGCACCGACAGTCAAATCTCACCAGGCTAGCAGTTTGGAGCCGATTTCAGTGTTAGGGTCAATACGAACATTTTAAGATCAAATTGAGCAGCTGCAGAGAGAGAAAAGAGAAGCAACAATTTTTCAAGTCAATTGGAGTCGATGCGCCCCCATGTTCACTTCCTATTTGGAATATAGCAGGTAGCAGGTTAGCTATGTGAATTTAATTATACAGTCTATGACCTCAACTCACTCATTCATTACCATGGTAACTCCTTTACATTCCACCATTAGAGATACATGCAGAACACCCCCAGCATCATGTCAGTGCAAAGTGTCAGTACTGACCATGGCGATGATATTATTATTATTATATTATTATACCACACTGGTCCAAATTTAAACTCCAAAACATTAAACTTATTCCATTTTGACCTGACCTTATCTCTAACGTGGTTTGTTGTGTTTTTCTTTTATTTGTAGCTGTTATCAAACGGCCGCTTTGGCCAGAGGCTGAAACAGGAGCAGCTCAAAGCCCATCAAAGCCCAGATGTGGAGGAGCAGGTGGGGAGCGAAGAGGTGGAGGCAGAGTCCGATACTGAGCAAGTGGAGACTCAACTCACAGGTAGTTTACTCAGCCTCATATAAGGTGATTTATATTTTTATAATCTGGAAATGTGCTGTTGGGATGCTACTTGTTGTTAGTTTTACAGTGTATCGAAGAAAGGAACTAGGTCTATTTTTCATGTTTTTTAAGATCGTAAAAATCAGGTACTGTGCCTTTTTGAAGAAGAGTTTCATTGCATGATTTAATACAATACAATCAAAACTGACATTTTAATGGGCATATAAGTTAGAATAACTGCTATTATTGAGTTGAGTTCCCCTGTAACTGTGATCGCCAAATTCACAAATGCCTAGCATACTGTGGTACAAAACATTTCCTCATCATGATAATAAAATATAGATGATAGTTTAAATATGTTTTTCCTCTATATTTTCATTGTTTTGCCAGTAGAGGCCACCAGGTGACAGTGTTGATCCAAGCAAGACTTTCTTAAATCAGGGCAGTACTTTTTAGACTTAGGGGTGTGGTCAGAATCAGTTTGGACCTGCATCTGTCTAGTCCGCTAATTAAGAGTCCCTGAGTTTTGTCATTCTCTTGGCTGCAGTATCACTTATGATCTGTCAGTTTGTTTGTTTAGTCTTTGGTCAGATGTGGTTTTTGTCCTAATTTAGCACTGCTCTCATTTCTTATATTCTCATATCAAATTTACTTTTGTGCTAGACCTGCTTTAGTCCTAGTTTAGTGCAACAACTGAAAGAGAGAATAGAGCTGCTTGTGAAAAGGGACTGAAATTTACACCTCTGTTAACATATAACTCTTTGCATCTTCAGTGGATGAAGTCGAAGACGATGTTGAGGAGGACCTGGAGGAAAACGATGAAGAGGAGTCCAAAGAAAGAACACGGAAGAAAAGGAAACATCGCAAAGAGGAAGAAGAGACTGATGAGAGTAAAAAAGGCAGAGTTGTTGTGGTTCGGTTGGGTCTGTTACACGAACATGCCGACCCTTAGCCACAGCCATCTGAACTTTATTTTGGATCCAGTCTCTCTGAGAGTCTGAACTGCCTTTAATTGAGGTCGAGGTTAGGGTTGAATTTTCTGGTCAATTTTGCTCTTTAATTTACAGATTGCAGATATTTTGTCTCGGTTTATGGTAGCTATAGCTGTCATATTCTGTAAAATGAAAATTAAGTTTGCTATCTTCTCTGTCGAGGCAAAATATAATGTCATTATTCAATCTCAGAGGTATAACTATTGTCAGTTAACAGGTGTAGCCTCGAGGGTTGTCAAAAAATTCAATAAACGCATACTAATTGATAATATAATAAATAAAATAAAAAATACACCCAGGAATGTAACGTCAGTATGCACACAGGTATTCCATAAAACCAGATATTGTATGTGCTCTGTCCAAATCAAATAAGTGACCCTCAGCCATGCCACACAACCTACTATGATCCTCGGCTGTAAACCCTTTAAGATAATATGTCACTATATGTCACAGTATGTTCAAAATTCCAGAATGGAGGCAAGTGGAGGCAAAATAAAGTAGACCATAAAGCATTTTTAATAATTAACAACAGATCTAAATGGTTCTGTCTGTATAATAAAATGTAATATCCATTCCCAAAACCTAAAACATCTGTATTTTTCCTTCATCAGAAATGCTTGGTGTCCATCATAATTTCCTATGAGATAATAAACACAATGTCTTTAAACCAGGCTGCCAATAATATCACTTATTTGAGTTCTTTTCATCTTTCATTCATTCTTGATTTTTCATTCCAGTTTCTCATGTTCCATTTTACTTTTGCCTCCCGCTGCCTCCATTTACTGTGTAAAGTTATGCTAAGCGAAAGTTCTGAAGGACTTTCCAAAACACTTTTTTCACAGATTAACATAGTTAACACTGAATAACCCACACATTGCTCTCCTTCTATTTTCACATTGTTGTTTGTGAAAATAAATGTGTTGGAATTTAAATTTTTCAGTTCCCTGAGACAACCCTCCGACTGCTACACGGTAACATTCCCTGAACACTGATTTCACCGAACCACTATGAAGTTGACCTCAAAGATTGTTGGGAAATTGTTGAGTGGACTTGGTCTTATTTTCAGTAATGTAAAACTTTATAGTCCTCATTATCATTTTGAAAGTTACCCTGTTTGTTAATAAAAAAAAAAACAAAAAAAAAACCCTTTTGCCAGTTTTGAATTAATGAATTCATAATTTACAAATAATTATACATAGAAGAGATAAATGAAAAGAAAAGAAAATTGGTAAATGGATTTATTGTGCTGCTACAACGCTATCCTAAACAGACATGTACACTTTCTTCGCTAATAATACTAGTTCTAAAATCATAATGAACTTAATGTAGCTTGTTAAAAGTATTAAGGTACCTGTTTAAAATGTATTTAAGGAGTAAAAAGTAAAAGTATTTCACACAGTTTTAGTGATATAATAATTATAGTGAAATATAATGAACAACTGTAATAATATTTAATTCTGGCTATTTTTATTTGTATATTTTTGTTTTGCTCAGATTATTAACATGTTAAAAATAAACCCCTCAGGCTTTTTAAAAATCCTACTTTTCAACTGGCCCTATAGTGACCATTCAAATGGGAAACTACCAAGTGAGATGGAAGGAAAGATAACATGGAGTCTTTTAACATAAAATAAGTACTACATGGGGAGGTTATTTGCTTGAGTCACAAGCATTTACTGTGCACACTGTTGGGACAGTAGATTGGAAATAGACATAGCAAACCTGCTAATAGTCAGCATGTTGCAAATAGGAAGTGTTCATGGGGGCGCTTCTCTCTCCATTGATTGTTTCCGTTTGACTTTACACTGGGAAATTGTCACCCCTCTCTCTGTGACTGCTGCTGTGAGCTTCATCATGGTTTTAAATGCTATAACTGGGACTCATGGGTCTATGTTGGGACTGTCAAGTTTTTGGACACCAGTATCACTTCATAATGACAGCACCCTTCTTCTGTAAAGCAAATTACTCTATAAATAAACTTTATAGACTTTTATGACTAGTTTGGTGTTAAAGTGAACCGGATTATTCCATAACTTCCAGTCTTCTTTTTATGATGCCGATAAGTAAGACGGATGATAAGTTTACATGGCAATTCAAAGTTCTTGCCTTGTCCTATTAGACTCTATGATGATTATTAAGTCATCAAAACTGTCACTGGAGAAATAACTCTTTCCAGATGGTACCACAAAGTAAATATTCCTAAAACAAAAGTACAGAAATAAAATCATAGTCCGCTGACTGATTTATTGATCATATCTAATAAGCTAACATATCTTTTTGCAGGTGTAGAAGACACTAGTAACTGTCATCCACGGATCCACCAACCTTGTCCTTGGGCTTTTTCCCAAACACCCTTTGTCCCGCCTCTGTTTCCAAAACTCCTTTTGTGATTGGCTGCGTGTTGTGATACGTCCCTAGCGTCACTGTAAATCCGAGTGCTGATTGGCTGCCTCCCTGACCTCGCTGTTTCTCCTCTCTCCCCACGTCCGGCAGAGGCGCAGAGGACAGGTTAAACATGGCGTCGCTGAGGTGCTTTCTCCGCTCCGGAAAGGTCCCACGTCTTTTAAACACAATTATTAACAACGTTCTTAATCGTGTGCAGGTCTGTAACGCTGTATGTTTGTGTGTTTCTGAGCAGAATGCGGTTGCGGCTCTGCAGAGGAGCGGGTTTCATAGCAGCGCTCCAGCCGCTGTCCAGGTCAGTGGTAGCTTTTAGCATTAGCCGCGGACTTTATATGCATGTTTTCTCACGCCTTTGCATCATGGTATCAAAAATAACCTCAGCAGGTTTGCTTGACCTAACTTCCTTCGAGTCAGTTCAATTTAGTGCATTGTCGACACTAATTTTGGCTTTATTCTCCATAGTCCTCTCTCCATAACTGATGCGGGTTAAGGCTGAGGCGTGGAAGTTTGTCATGTCAGCCAGCGTCCCCCTTTTAGCAAATTAATTTTTGTGAATTCAGATTTTCCTCAGATTCATTTAATTTTTGCCTTGTAATTTATAAAACATGGAATCATTCATTCAATTACTTCTGATGTAACGTTTATTGCTCCTGCCCTTTCCCCATTATGAGACTAGGCAGGTTATTTAATTTACTTATATCATCTTCAAACCAATAGCTGCACCGAGGAGCTTTAAAAATGAAATAGAAGAAACCATCATTTAATGTGGACTGCATTTCTGAATTAAATTGGCATTTACTTATGGTCTACTATGTGTTTACAGAATATTATCTGTGAATTTGTACTATTGATTTACAATATTTTTTTTATAAAACTACTTACAGGGCACATATTGCACTATTCCCTGCTCTATGTTATATGTTTCCTCATCAAAACATACCAAACACACAAAGAAAACACAACAGAAAACACCTTGTGATGTCATGTGAAATAGAGGAAGTGCACTGTGTTTTTAAATTCCATACACCTTCACTAGAATCATTAGATAATTTTAGAGCTAGAATTTAAAATAATAATTTTTGGGCTTTGGAGATGCCATCCATCTTCTCCCGCTTAATCCGGCTGGGTCGCGGGGGCAGCACGCTGCCCATTACTCTATGCACCAGACCCTATGAACCCCTCTGCAGGTGGTGAGCCCACAGGAGGGAGGGACTCCCCGCCGGTCCCTTGTTGTACACTGTTCATAGGGTGTTGCATGTTTTTGGTTGATGGGGGAAACCGGAGTACCCGGAGGAAACCCATCCAGACACGGGGAGGAAACATACAAACTCCACACAGAAAGGCCCAGGCGACCCGGGGATCGAACCCGCAACCTTCTTGCTGTGAGGCATGAGTGTTGCCACTCAGCCACCGTGTTGCTTTGGAGATGTAGACAGATTAATAATAAAGGATTGCTCAAACATGTGTGACTGAAACAAAACACAAACAGAGTATGTTTTTTTGTTGAGGTAACAACATTATATCACGACTTAAAGCTCACAAGAGTGAGATCGAGATCAAGATTTTTCAAATAGTTTGAGTAGTGTCACAGTAATAAAATTAAGTTGGTAAAATAAGTTCATTAGAGAAAATTATTATAAGACAGTTACAGTCAGTGTTGTTAAATGTATTTGTTTTGTTTTTAGATGACGGTACGCGATGCTCTGAACCAGGCGATGGATGAGGAGCTGGAGAGAGACGAGAGAGTGTTTTTGTTGGGAGAGGAAGTGGCTCAGTATGATGGTGCATACAAGGTGAGACCAGAAGGGTGGAAGATGTATTGTAAAATTGATAATATCACAGTTGTTATTCTGGCGCTGTGCAACGTTAGAATAGAGTGGATGCACCAGTACTGAAAATTTAGCTGGATAGGTACTTAGACTTACTTAGACTGGAAACATAATCATACAAATATATTTCAGTTATATGCAATAGGCCATAAGGAGAAATGGTGCCAAGATGATATGCTTTACGTGACAGATGGTTATCTGCTACAGGTATAGGGAGTATTATCTGTTACATAAGGGTGAGTTGTACAGTTGTATAGTACAGTATAGTATGAATGTATTCTTGTATCTCTCACTGTTTGAGCGGAGCTGCTGGAGCCTGTTTGAGAATGAGTCTCTATAGTGTGGTACAGTGTCCATGATAGAGAACAGTTTGTCCAGTGACCTCCTGTCCCTCACTGTGACAAATGTCTCCAGCTCAGACGGCTTGTGACAAGCTTTATGGATCAGTTTGTCAATCTGTCCAATGTCCCTTTTGTTGGCCAAGCAATCATTTTAGTCAGTATTCTATTTTCTCCATAAATTGGTGCAAGAACAATATTTAGTTGCCATTGTCAGCCCAGAATGCACTGCGTAACTTTTCGGTACTGGGACCATCACCTTCTTGCTTCTCTGGATATGTGATTGCTCTGCTTGGAATGTTCCACAGTATGATGATACAGCTCTACTCCACATTTATTCAATTGTAGTTGGTTTTGTAACTCAAAAATACCTAGAAAAGCAGCCCTTCTGACTCTGAGCGGGTTTCTCGCTCTACAAGTCTGACCCGTAACTTGGTCTGGTTTGGTCTCTTATGAAGATAGAAAGGTTTAATGCCATACTGTGAAGCATTCCAGACAAACCCATAACCTCTTCATAGGGAAAAGTAGGTGGGGGATCCTCCACCAGAAAAGTTACACAGTGGAGTTTTTATTATATTTGCATAGAGCTGTTTTGTTTTTTTGATAAATAGCAGTTACAAAACACATTTGTGTCAACCCAGATTCATTATAAAGGAAGATGTGTAAAGACTCTAAAGTACCTGTGACAGGGTGAACTACGCATTTGACTGAAACAGTGTTAAGATCATTACATTTAAGATTTTACAAACAAAATTAATTTAGTTTGGCAATTTTATATGTTTGGCTCCCTGTAATTTTCAACATATACAAATCAAGTAGTAATTTGTGAAGAAAAATATAATTTAAACTTACACCAGGTATTATTCCTCTAAATAATTTAAAAATGAGTGAATCAGTAAATCCTGTCATACGCAATCTAAGAACGTGGTTTGCTGTTGTGCTTGTTTCAGGTGAGCAGAGGTCTGTGGAAGAAGTACGGAGACAAGCGGATCATTGATACTCCCATTTCAGAGGTGAGATGCTCATCAACACAAGCCCTGGATTAGATCTGTTTTAGAGTTCGACTGGACCATCACTACTACAACATTCATGATTTCCCTCCATTCCGAAATCCATTGACATTCCAACATTCCTCGAAAATATTTGGTTTTCTGATTCTCAATTGTGGCGATGTCCTAATGTCAGATTTTCCAGTTGATTACACTACACTGTTATGAATTATACAGTTATAAAATTGGAGAAATCCACAAATGTTGAACCTTTTTTTTTTTTTTTTTTTTTTGCAACAAAAATCTGCATTTGAGCTACATTAATTCCTGAAATACTAAATATAAAGTAAAGTTGTTTAACATCACACTGTGGAAAGAGCAATGACATATCCATAGAAATAAAAAGGCGATGGATCCTCCACCAGAAAAAATACACAATGCATCTTTAAATATTACTGGCTCATGTAATGTGATGTTATCTGAAACTCAGCAAAATTTTGTTTTATATTTGTGTTATATTTTATGTAAGAAGAGATTGGTGTAGATGCAGTTCAGTTTGAATATTTGGACCCCTCCCTGTATCCTCACAAACACCCTTCTGTATGATTGCTTTCTGTTGTAGATGGGGTTCACCGGAATCGCTGTTGGAGCTGCTATGGTGAGTAGCACTGGGACGGTTGATATTTTGCAGCTGATATTGTCAACATTCCCTGGGGTTGTGAAGTCATCTATTGGGGCTGCTCTGTCTGAGGCCCTGCTACTCAAATTAGACTTAATCTGAGTTTTATGTTAACATAATGTGACCAGAAAGAGCTGACATGTTTGGAACTTAACAGGTGAGCCCAGTTGTGCTGCTGAGCAAGTCCCTCTAAAATAACATTACAAGCTAGTGTTTTTTTTTTTTTTTAAATTAAACTCCTAAACAGGACCACAAACGCTCATATTGCTCACCGGCTCCTGAAAGTTTGCTGTTCAAATCCTTTTTGTATGTTTTTTTTCTTGAGTTTTCAAACTACCTTCACATTTTTGGCAGTTATGCTAGTGTCACCATGGTAACTGTTGAATATTCCACTATTAGCGAATTTGAGTACACTGTTACTGCAGCCGCTGATTTTAGTTCACATTTCATCAACTAATTTAGTACTCAAATTATTTCTTGGTCTATACTCCAAATCAAAAAAAATTTAATGATAGTTATTTTGTCTGTAAATATTCTCTTAATTAATCTTAATTCACCTACATGGAATTCTAAAAGGTGATTTATCCACCAATTTTATACATTTATATGGGACAACAGCAGAAAGGAGTGACTGAGTTGGCTGAACTGATATCATGATTCACAAGTTTAGTCTGTTTTTACAGCAGTATTCGTTGGCATTATCTGCCTTTAAACCTTTTATAATAGTGGACACAGTGGGTTTAGTCTCCGTGACATTAACACACTAACTCCTCTCGCCCTTGTTTTTCTGTTTTCAGGCAGGACTTCGGCCCATCTGTGAGTTCATGACGTTTAACTTCTCGATGCAGGCCATAGACCAGGTCATAAACTCTGCGGCGAAGACCTACTACATGTCGGCTGGTCTGCAGCCAGTGCCCATCGTGTTCAGGGGTCCCAACGGAGCTTCGGCCGGAGTCGCTGCTCAACACTCACAGTGCTTTGCTGCATGGTGCGTTCAAGGCTTGGATACATAGGCTTGAATGTGAAGTAGGGATGTGAATTTTTGGCAACAACACTTTAGAAACTATCCCGTAAGCACACACACATACACGGTGGTACATGACAGGTATTTAAGCACAAAAGTCACAAAAGAGCAGTGGTCGAATCAGACCCAAGTCCGGCATTAAGATATTCAAATTAAGACAATTAAAATCACACTACTACTAATGACACACGTATGTAATAATGATATAAATATTACTCGCATCTTGTAAAGTAGTAAATTTAAAGTACAGCATCTCATCCATATTATCCATATCCTCTGCAAATAATGACATCCAGTCCACAAAACTGTGCTATTAATCCAGTTTGAGGCGTTATTTAAAATTAAAAAGGTGAAAGTAGTTCACGTGTGTGTTTATCCACACAGCGCATGGACCGAGTGACTCTACTTCCTGTGGACTTTATATCCAATCTTTTCTGCTTTAAAAGTTACGTATCTGAAGTATTGCACCACATTTCACAAATAATAATGGCGCCGTTTTGACTTGTTTCTAAACTAGATCTTTTGAACACCGGCAGGCATATATCCTGGCAGTACTGAGTGAGTTCGGTTGTGCATGTTCCCCTCTCTTCTGTGTAGTCCTCACCAAGTAGGACCTCAAGCCCCTTAAGTGAGATGTGGCTTAAACGAATGTATAACGAATAGTCGACTATTTGAAAACTGTGTCTCATCTCTAATGTGAAGCTGCTATATCAGACTGGGGCAGTGGTCAATGAAGTGATTCATTTAAATAATAATACTTAACCTCAGCAATGAAGTGGCTAAAAATGTTTTTACTTTTGAATCAAGTCTGATGCAGGTGGTTGGTCTGAGATCATCTGCAAGAGTTCATGCACACTGAGTTTAACATTTCAGTTTGTTGTTTTGCATACAATTAAAACTCAAACAGTATTATTTAAAATGCACAGATCTGACCTGTGATATCACATGTTTATGGATATAGGCAGGTTGTAAAAATTACATAACGTGTATCTTTTAAGTAATATGAGTGTTGCACTCAGAATGAATGCTGAGATTGTGTATTGTATGTATGACAAATCTTTTGGTTACATTTATTAAAGTGATCAATAGGGCTGTACAAAAGATGGGAATCTTTATTTGCTCCACGATGGGAAAATTCCAGTATTGCAATGAGGAGTAAAAAGAAGCATTTAACCTTTCTTACCAATGCTCATTTCTGTGCTGCATTCAGGTACGCACACTGTCCTGGTCTGAAGGTGGTCAGTCCCTGGAGCTCAGAAGATGCCAAAGGGCTGCTCAAAGCCGCCATCCGGGAGGACAACCCAGGTCTGCCCTCTGTGGGTGGGAGGGGGATATGCGCGGGCTCTTCTCTCGCTGAGGTTTCTCTTTGTTTTAGTGGTGGTGCTGGAGAATGAGCTCTTGTACGGCGTTCCCTTCGAGATGTCCGAAGAGGCACAGTCCAAAGACTTTGTTATTCCCATCGGAAAAGCCAAGGTTGAGAGACAAGGTCAGTGTGGAGTTATAAAAGATAAACTGATGCCTCCGTATAATAACTACACCTTAATAAATAAGAAACAAACACTTAATTCATAATGGACACGTTGTTTTTTTAAAACTGATTCAAGTTAGGTAAACCTTAAGTCTTTATTCATTATTTTCTAAGGCAATGGTTCATGTAATTATTAGGTGTTACCAATATGCCTATTCCTTTTTATTTGTATCTAAAGTAGAGATGGATTGCTTTATTTTTACTACTTTAATTTTACTTTTTTTTTTTTACTTTTTACTACAGATATCAATTATGAAGCAAAATATATGGAATTAAGTGTTAAAGACAATCATTTAAATAACTGCAAAATATGTGTATATGAAATGTAGAAGGTAGTAAAAAAAAATTACTGAATGAGCCAGTGTGTCTGAGCTTTTGACTGGCAGTGTTTATTGAAATTACACAGTTATATTTAAAATGCAGAATGGCCCATTCCACCTGCATCAAGGGTCATTGTGGTCACTGCCAAGAAACTGCCAAGATTACAACAGCTGAAAATTAGCAGCTGGGCTGAAGCTTCGCCCACATCCACACAGCCCAGTGACTTTGTATGGAATGCTATGAGACTAGGGATGGGACAAGAACCTGTGGCACGAGACTGTACGCACATAGGAAAAGCAATCTCGCAAGATTTTATTCTCCATTTTTACATTTAAAAGGGCTACCTGTCACTCAAAAACTGGAAAGCGGAGTATCTTTGAGCAGCTGTAGCCTTAAAACTCCCCACCACAGACTTGCTCACATATTCAGACACACTTCAAACTCTGTTTTTATTTCATAGTGAGAGGATCAATATTTATTTTAAAAATCAGTGCTAAAGTTGGTTAAAAACGGCCTAAAATAATGATGATCATATGCCTAATTCACCTGTGGTGTTTTCCATACTTCTTCATCCATAATAACTTCTGCTCCTCTTAGACACAGGAGCAGGTCCCTTTTTAGTCTAATCATTTAAATAATTAAAATCAGTTAAATGAACAACAGTTATGAAATTCCCTTGTGTGTGGTCATGATTTCCAACCAGGAAGTAAAATGTGAAAACTGCCAGACTGGGATATTAAATTGTAAAATGTTTGGTAAAATCTTATGTTTTAGTAAAATGGGTAGTCCAACCTGTCATAGGCACTTAAAGTCTTTGCTCATACTTAATTAAGGTAATGATACATTTTAAACTTTTTTTTTTTTTCAGGAACTCATGTGACGCTGGTGTCTCACTCCAGATTCGTGGGACACTGTTTAGACGCAGCTGCAGTTTTATCCAAAGAAGGCATCGAGTGTGAGGCAAGTCCAGGTTCAACCCAAGAAAACGTCAAGTGTTAGATTGTTGAAAAAAATCGTATTTTAATTAAAGCATGTAACTAAGTAACTTTTCTGGTGGATTGTCCAACACCTGTTTTCTCTATGGGGATATTATTGCTTTTCCTGGAATGTTGCAGTAGCACAATTTTAGTAGCAGCAGTAGAAGCAAAGGCTGCATAGACTTTTAACTCCACCTCTAGAAAATGTACACAATGCATCTTTGAACTTTCATCTGTCTGTGGTGTTTTAGGTGATCAACATGAGAACGATCCGGCCGATGGACACAGACGCCATCGAGGCCAGTGTGATGAAGACCAACCACCTGGTGACGGTGGAGGGAGGCTGGCCACAGTTTGGGGTCGGAGCCGAGATCTGCGCCCGGATCATGGAGAGTGCGTCAGAGCTGCAAGATTAACTACAATTTGCAATTATTTAAAGGCTTTTTGATCTCAGTAGCTGCTCATACAATATATTTGTACTTTTTTGTACAGATTTGTACTGTAGTTTGTACTTTTTTTTTTTTTTTTTAAATCATTGGTTTTGGAATCTGCATTGAGTATCTAGTTTATTCCTTGGTATAAATTCTTTTGTATCCTGACAGCCATAGCAAGACAGATTTAGCTCAAATACAAAAATAAATGAAAAATAAAAATCTTCAGGCCCTTCTAATCCATTCAAAAATCAAACTTCTTGGACTAATGTTCTTGTTTTTGTCTGTCTTAGGTCCTGCCTTTAACTACCTGGATGCCCCCGTGACCAGAGTGACTGGTGTGGACATCCCAATGCCCTACGCCAAGATACTGGAGGACAACAGCATCCCCCAGATCAAGGACATCATCTTCTCCATCAAAAAGACTCTGAACGTTTGAGAAAAAAAACACCTCAAAAAACCTCAAATCCATTAACAACCGGTAAAAAAGCCAAATTGCTTCATAATATTTCAGTCTGATAACGCACAAATGTAATGTTATTGATATTCTATAACTCCCCACTTTTTGGCAATAAAAAGTCATTCGATATCGTGGTAAAATTATTTATTGGGACACTCCAACAATGTACCTTTTAGCTATTTGAAGTGCATATGACAGGTTTTTACATGTTAAAAATGACACTGTACGCTGATTTACCAAAATCAAAAAGCGTTATATATTGTCTAATGTTAACATTTTTAACAGTTTTGGCCTTTAAAATTAAAATCATAGACTGTATAAAGAGGTGGACTAAGGGAATGAAAACAAACCCTGCCAGGATCATGAAAAACAACTTCATATGAACATTTTAAGACCAAAATGAGGAGCCTGGCAGCAGCAGTTACAGAAAGACTTGTGACGGTTTTTCAATAGAAAGTTTCTAGAAATAGAATAGAAACTTCCTAGATGTAAGTACATGGCGTCTACCTAAAGTTGATGGTTGCTAGGTAATGGTTTGCTGGTTGTGTCCAACTAGGAAGTTAACTTGAAGTGACATTTTTTAACTAGAAAAAAAAGCTTGGAAATGAGCAGTCCAACCTGTCGTATGCACTTAAAGCTGGTGATGTGAAATTAAAGCATT
>JACN01093144.1:0-21952 GCA_000787155.1 Scartelaos histophorus | reverse complement strand
GAAGAGAGAGGATGGAGATGGAGAGGAAAGAGAAGAAAGGATGGAAAGGAGAGAGTATGGAGAGGACAGAAGAGGAGAGAGGATAGAAAAGAGAGAGCATGGAGAGGAGAGATGATGGGAGAGGAGAGAGGATGGAGAGGATGGAGATGGAGATGGAGAGGAGGGGAGGATGAAGAGGAGGAAAGATGGAAGGAGGAGTGGAGGCGGGAGGATGGCGAGTGGGCAGAGTGTGAGGAGATGAGTCAGTGCTGCTGCCTCCACCACGGTTCTGTGGAGGCTCTCATTCAATATTTTAAATCAGACAGCAACAGGCACGCTCCTCAGTACAACAAAGCCTGCACAAAGAAACAAGAGAAGGAATTGTTCATACAAAGTACACAATGAAATACAGGATCAGTGCTAGATTTACTTACCTGGTTGTTTGGAGAATAAATCACATTTTTATATAGCACTCTTCCACCTTTAAGACACTTTACATCAAGAAACCACTCACCAGTTCACACACATTCATACACAGACACTGGGGCAAGGTGCGTTAAGTTCTCTTGCCTATGGACACAACAACAGTATTCATTTGTGGAAGCTGGAATCACACTGCCAACCATTTTCCAACCCGTCAATGACAGGATCAATGGATAAACAAATCAGCAACTGAGTTACCCATGTCGAATCACCTGGCTCCATCATCTCCACCATTGGCATTTTCTTCTCTCAAACCAATGTTTCGGACTTCAGAGCAACACTTTTTGGTCTTCCTTCCTTTGGACCTCCTGCTGGTAACCCTGAACTCATCATCCTTCTTCTAATGTATTTGTTGCACTCTTTGTCTGCACATGTTCTAATCTCCTCTGTCTGGCTTCAGGTAAAGTTGTACTTTATTGTCCCCCTGGGAAATTTGGCCTGTGCATTTGAAGCATCACTCAATATCACCAGGGTAAACCAGGAGCAGAAGAGAGCCTGGAAACTAATCTCCAGAGCTGTAAATTTGTTCAGGAGCATGTAACTTTAGATCAGTCAGTTGTTTTATGTTCAAGAGTCCATTTTATGCTATTCTTGGATCTATGTTATTCCTCATTGCAAACATACCTGGAGTCATGTTTTCATTTACAGGTGTTTAACTCACAAAACTTGCATATTAAGTCTGAGTTCTTCTCTCCCACAGAAAACAACCTGTTCCATCTTGTGAGATCAGGTAATACAGGAAATGCTCCACTCCACATTCACTACAATCATTTGGATAATTTCACCCCTAGAATTTCAAAGATAAAGGCAACTGTTAACTTGAAAACGTCCATGACTTGACATCACAAAGTGCAACAGAGCATTTTGAGCTTTAGAGATACAGACTAATAATAAAAGGCCACTCATGTGTGACTGAAACAAGACATAACTCCAGGTATGTTTTTGATGAGGTAACAACATTCTAACATGGGTCATCTTTTAATGGGGTAAACCAGAGTTAAAACAAAGAAACGCACCACCTGGTCTAAGAATTAAACTGGACCTTCTTGCTGTGAGGTCTTGCATTTATGACTATGCCAATATATCTAACATGTACTGCCTTGACATTGTCTTCACATTTAATACACACTTGTGGCTGGGTCTAAAAGAGTACCTTTCTAAGGAAGGGTTTGCTACCTGCTCGTCCCCATAGAGATCATTACTTTCGATGAAATGTTTCACAGAATGGCATCTTAACCTTTCTATCACCTTCAGGCCAAATTACAGGTCAGATGAGAAGAGGCCAACTAAAAAAATGTATGGTAGTTCCTATGGTAGTCCTGACCAAGCAGAGCACAATATTATTTTTGCAATAAACTATGTTATTGTCCAATATGGAAAACAGAACGGTTCAATGCCATAAAATGAAACATTCAGGCAAAGCAAAACATCAGAGTACACATCTTACCTGCCACTTGAGCAGTGAATCTACAACATTCTACATTCAATACTTAAAGTAGACATAGAAATTTGAGAATTGATAAATCACAACTATCAAATTGCAAATGCTGCTATTTTCTGATTTCATAATTTTCAAAAAACAAAATATCCTGTCTTATTCTGCATAAAAAACAACTAAATAAAAACAAACTGCTAGACCCTGTAGTTAAGATCTGTACAAACTTTCTGCACATGCTCTAATAATGGGAGTAGACTTTAACATAGCAGTCCTATATTGCTTCAGTCTGCCTATTCTGTGTGAATGAAAGTGTGGAGTGTTGTGCAGTGCCCACTGCCCACTCTCCCTCTCTCATCCGCTCGTGTGAGTCATGTTGTACTGCTCCAAATGCTTTAAAAGAACCGCCCACATCCTCACTGCGGCCTACAGGCTGTCAGGAAGCAGGACTGGGATTTACAAAAACAAAATAACAGCAGTATTGGCATGTCAGTGAAAAACTGGTATTTAGTGTCACGATTTCTCACTCACAAAAAGAGAAGGGACTCTTCACTGTTCAATATGAAACTCAATGACTTAATAACTTAATGAAAGTGAATGGATGCATGTTTAACGCCAAATAGTGGAACATTCCAGACAAAGCAATGATATCTCGATGTAGACAAGAAAAATTACTATGATGCCCCTTGTCATTGTTATAATTAAATATAATGTTTTAAAACATGATAATAATTGCACTTTTTTTTCAGGATATTTGGCTTTATTAGAAACTTTAGTAATTGCAACAATAGAGTAACTCCTGGGGACATTAATCAATCCCTGCTTAAAGGTGCCCTATGCAACTTTTCTGATGTATGGTAGTAATGCATGCATAATGGTATTGCATTCTTTAGTATGCTTATCAGCTATATCAGAGGATTTCCCCAAATACCAGTATTGGCCAGATATAGAATATTTTGCCAGAATTTGGCACCAATATTTTTTCTGCACTGCCCCAGTCTGTGTGTGCCCATGTGTCATTCCCAGATTGTCCTCAGTGTATTAGATTTGCCTTTATGAGCAGCCTAAATTTGTGAAAATATTAATTTATATCACAGATACAACTTTTAGTTTCTGGTTAGTGAATTACAAAATAAATTTGGTCTGTAAAATATATTCTAAAGGCTTCATTGGAATCAGCAAATATTATTTATCAGCCACAACAGCAAGACAAATATCAGATAGTGGTATCTGCTCAAAAAATCCTTATCGGCTTACATACATTCTATTGGACAGTATGTTCCTCAGTATGGAATTAAACATTTATCACTATGGAGGCAAAAAGATAACTTTGCCAAGTGACAGGTGATCTGGAGGGGCATCCTTACAGTAACAAGACATGCTTTTCAACATGTTTTTAACACCTGCAATTGAATAAACGCTATACAGATAAGTAGATAGATTAAATGCAATATTGTGGGATAACAAAGCAATAACATGTCCCTGGAGATAAGCAAGTAGCAACTAACCCCCACCAGAAAAGTTACATAGTGTACCTTTAAAGGAATGTGGAACACTGATTTCCCCAATACGCCTGTACATGCAGGATTTAGGACATGTGACCACTATGAAATCATATAACAGAGCCCTAGCTCTATCTGACCTAGACAATGTAAAGGTAATAAAGAACAACACAATGTAAAAGTCAAACTGATATTTATTTTCACTTTCGAGGAGAGAGAGATGCAATCCTTCTTGACAATGTGTCACCCACACAAGCCAAAAACAGCTCATGCGTCCCAACCAATAGTGCATTACTCTTATTATGTTATAAGTGAGGCTTTGAGCCTTGGTGTAGGGCAAGGGAGAGGTTCAGTTATGGACCTATCAAAACAGGTCAGGTTTGCAGCCAAAGTCATCAGAGTTCCCTGTGAGTGATGCCAACTGGAGGCACTGCTCTGTCTGACGCTCTATTACTCAAGTTAGATTTTAGTCTAAGATTTAATCTGACCATAAAGAGACAAGCTGGAACTACAACAAACATACTTACTTAAACTCTTTCAAATAAGTAATACAGTAACAAGCTAGCTAGCTAGCATTGGTCACGCTCACATTTTTGTTATTTAAATTTTTTGATTTATTCTTTATTTATCAGGGTGTTGGCTAATGCGTGCATTGTGTCACTATAGTAACTGCTGAACATTCCCCCATAGACATACACGCAGAACTGTACCCAACGAGATGTCACTGCAACGTATCAATACCAGGTTATGAAAACAAAACAAAAAAATAAATAGTAATAAGACAAATACAAAAATAGAGTCTTCTGTAGCTAATATAAAAGCTGTTTAAGCTTGACGAGTAAGAATCACGAGTTCTGAAGGATTACAAACATCCATGTATTTCTCCGTGTGTGTGGACAGACTGAGCGCGCAGATGGTCTAACTAACCGTCCGGTGGAGCACACTTTTTGTTTCGCACTTGTACCACTTCCATCCTATTCTTCAGGAAGTTTCCAAAGGATTCAGTCTCCTTGCTTTCCTCAGTGGCTGTAAAACAAGATGTTGGTGAATATATTTACATGATCAGTAAAAATCTAGTATAACTAAAATAATAAATAATAATAAATTAGAATTGAGATTTTTGCTGAGTGTTTAAAAATCATGTCCCTATGATATGAATTATTTATTAATAGATCAACAATGTGGTTCAAATACAGGTTAAAATAGGATATGGCTAAGGAGTAGTGACTATGATTAAGGTTAGGATCAATCTTCAGGAAATTGATGAACTTTAAGTCAGTATAATGTGAGGAATGAGAAGAGTCTCACCAGTGTGGTCCAAGTCGTCTGTGTCACTGTCCAGTGGCTCCTCCTCGTCCTCCTCATGGTGCCCTCGGGTCAGGATCAAGTCACTGGGACCAGACATGTCTGCGTCTTCTGTAGAAGTCAGAAGATCAGGGAAAACTCTGAAAATGCCATCTGTCTGCATGCGTTTAGCTGTACTTGTGTAGACGAGTGTTACCTGTGGAGACTGCTGGGGTGACTTTGACCTCTCCCAGGTCTTTCCGGAGGCGCTCCAGCTGCTCCTGCTGCTTCTTGCTCTGAGCCTGGGCCTGGACAATAGACAGTGGACAGAGAAGAGTCAGAGGGTGGGACAGAGAGAGGTAACAGACGAAGAACAGTGAGGACATGCAACATAAAGGACAGTGGACAGAACACAGCAATAACTACAAACTCTAGATGCTCACCAGCTCTTTACGTAGCCGTTCATACTCAGGACGATACTCCCTGAGGGAGAGAATACACAGCAGTTTAGTTTCTATTCCCATACAAAATACTCAAATATTTTTTCTGTACATTGCCATTTATGTTGCATTATAAGAAAGTACAACACATGTCTGTGTTTTGCCTTTCACTTTGCCTTGGCCCTTGATATCATGTATCTATATAGATTTATCAATACTAATACTCTTATCATTACTTCTTATTTAAGGTAATTTAAGGGTACTCTTATTGGTACTTTAACAACAAAATAAAAAAGTCATAACAAAAATTACTACATTATATACATTTACTACATAAATAAATTCATTTCTCAACTTTCAAACTATTTTTAGCCTACTAATTAGTAATAACTAATTGAAATGTATATTTTACATGTCTAGGTTACATTGCAGTAGCCAGGTTTATTTCACATTACAGACATAATAAATGGCCCATGATGGTGCTTGTGGAGCCTACAGTCTGTGTTCTACAGAGTTTGGTGAAATTATGTGCCAGATGACTCAGTGCAGCGTGTGCCTGTGGATCATGTGTCACTGGTGCGCGCTGTCCAAGTCATCCCCACAGCCGCTCCTGTGCTGATCAGAGCCACGGCTCTGCTCATACGCACACAGATGGAGGGAAGTAAACGTGGAAATGATCAGATACTTCATGTGTCAATAAGTCAAAGCAGGGTCAACAGATCATATCCATGGAATGTATCGTATCTTATTCATACTTATATTTGATGTGTAACATTTGTGTGCATCAAGAGCAGCATTTAGATGTGGCACTGATCCTCTTATGAAACCGGGGTTTAGTAGCCATGCTTATGTGTCTAGCTTGAATCAATTCTGCTTTCTTAGCTAACCACAGTATAAAAGATATTAGTGGTGTGGTCTAACCTCTCATATTCTTTGGCTGCCTCCTCCACTTGGACAAAAAGCTGCTCCAGACCACTGCCTGTGACTGCAGACACCCCCACTACCTGTAAGCACAAAGGGTCAGGAGAGAGCAAGGGGGGAGGGGGGGCTGAGGGATCTGTTGTGGGACCTACCCTGAGGTTGGTGTAGAATTCATCCAGGACCAGACTCATTGAGCGGGTCAGGTTGCTCACGTAAGAGGTCTCCTGGTTGAGAGCATCCTGGAAAACCTCAAAGTCCTGCATCCACTCCACTGCAAAGCCATGGTCGATAATATCCGTCTGTAAAGTGGGATGCAACAAAGACGTTCGGATCTGGGTCTGGTAATGATTATTACCTACTATAGATCTACTATATAATCACATTGCAAAAACAACACTTTTCCCTTTAAATTGATAATTGAAGAAAGACAAAACTATAGAACTCACCTTATTCAAAACCACTATGAAGGGTAGTCTCGTCTTGTAGAGGATACTGGAGAGAAAGACAAGAGAAGTGTGTAATAGTGTGCTAAGCATTCTCCCACACACTAGTACCTAAAGCATCCCTTGGAACAAAGTAAAAAACTTTTCAAAGGGGGCCCTCTGCTGGACATGCTGGAATTGTTAGTACCTGTGGCTCTCAACGTCTTCTCATCAACCCAATACAAATGAAGAGGTTGGTAAAGCAGTTCCATGTGTAGAAGTAACCAATACAATACATACTTAAACTACTTCCCAAGTATATAAACTGACAAAAATAGAAAACAAAAAAAAATTATATAAAATAAATAAAATTTACTGCTCACAATTTTTTTTGCCTTTACAGCATGTTTTTTTTTAATATTTTCCAGACTAACTGTTGGGTATAAAAACAGCAGCTAAGGGTCAAGAAAGATTAGGCGTGCCACTAATAAAACTGCTCCTTTGAGTTTTAACTTCTTGAGTTCTTTTAAGACAATACAGTAACATGTGTTTACCTTGGGTAACACACACGACTGTATTGTCTTAAAAATGAACTCAAGAAGTTAAAAGTACACAAGAAGACAAAATGAAAATTTTTGGCGTACTCTCTTGAGTGTCTAGAAAGAATATCAATAGTATATTGAATATCTCTAAACGGATCCATGAAATAAATTGGCCTCATGGAAGCTGGCTCCATCATGCTTGAATATACTATTGCTTAGCTGAGGGGAGGGGGTCTGCATAGGACAGTCCATACCTGCAGGCATACAGCATGTTGGACATAAATGTGACAGGATTGACACAGCGAGATGTGTCCATGACGTAGATCACTACACAGGGGAATGAGGAGGCCTGGAGACATATAAAAAGGCACATAAGATCACCTATTAATAAAAGAAAATTCCAAATATCTAATTGGAGGCACCTGTACCAGTACAGGGTGAGCAGGTTTTACAAGCACAAGACAGAATCTCACTACATACAAATTAATACAAGAACAGTTATTACATACATTGTCTTTGCAATTTGATTAAGGCCATTTTATGTTGAAATTTTATTTTGATACATTATTATCACTTTTATTATTATACAAATACTTTTATTATTATTTACATTTAATATGTTTACATTTAATAATGTTACAGACTGTATAAATATGTTACAGTGACTGCTTTTGCTGCATGACCTGCACAATCCTAAAAATACACCTACCAGAGCCTCTGTGATGATGGTGCCAGACGCTGACCATGTGAATACTTCAATCTGACCCGGTGTGTCGATCAGCACAAATCTGCAGGGGGCAAAGGTTACAAGAGTGGGTCATAATCAGTTTTTAAGTTGACACACAAATACCACCCCCAACCCCACTAGATAAAGCTAAGCAAATGGATAGAAAAGTAAATAGTAAATCCTTTACTATTCTGAAATAGTACTACTGGTATTCCTAACATCCCACCAGCAAATCATTTATGGTTAAATGTATCATGGGATTTTAGCCCCCAGAAGGGCC
Organism: Scartelaos histophorus; assembly: GCA_000787155.1. Classification (NCBI taxonomy): domain Eukaryota; kingdom Metazoa; phylum Chordata; class Actinopteri; order Gobiiformes; family Gobiidae; genus Scartelaos; species Scartelaos histophorus. The sequence continues at coordinate 13,937 of JACN01093144.1, read as the reverse complement.
TTCCAATCAGAGTACCCGTATACTCACCTGTGGTTGTGTTTTTTCTTCTCAATGAACTGCATGACCTAAACAGGAAGATGACAATCTCAGTCAGATTCAAAATTAACACAAAATGTACATCAGTTTTACAGTAGTATAACCAGAGACTCCATAATTGAGCTGGTTGGCTCCCACTAGTAGATCTGTCAAGGCACTTAACTTGCTTTGTCTTCAGTGTCTGTGTACACTGAGGAATTCTATGTAAGAGATGAGGTCAGTTTCATATTGGATATACTTCACCTGATCAAACCTGGTCGCGAACAAGTTGAGTGATGTGACGATGCCCCCATTCGGTCCAAGGCCATACTGCTTCATCACCTCTTTGTAGTTAACTGTGTCTCTGATATCTACAAACACAAATCCCTCAATAATATCCATGGTTCTTTATTTACCTGTTTCAATATTTTCTTTAACTCAAGAAAAACGTATCCTTTATGAAAGAATAACATGTATGTCAGTATGAATCTGGTACTTCTATGTTTTTCTATTTGTTTTTATGTTCAAAAATGATTCTTTGAACATAATATATGGAAGGTGTATTGAGTTGAGATTGTCCTCACCAATGTTGGCCGGGAATGGCACTTCATGGACAGCAGGATCCAGGTTGATGACATACGGTGGAGCATTCTGAGTGTGGAGATGCGCTGTCAGTCTCTGTAGAACAACAAGAAAAGATATCAAATGCAGGATGCACTATACAGAACATACAGGTACTGTCACAACAATACAAGGCCTACTTAATCTGCGGGAGCAATAATATTACCACTTTTTACGGCTTTTGTCAAGTAGGCTACCACCACAGGAAAATATAACTTCAAAAATACCAGATACAACAAGGAGCCAAATATTAACCTAAGAAGAATCAACAAGAACAATCTAATTTCATCATTTATTATGGGTCAGAGGATTAGGCCCTATCTATTATTATTATTTATTTAATTTACATTTCATTTTGAGAATGAGAAAGCAATATATGCATGTTTACTGCTAGTCTGACTCTGCACTGTTCAACATGACTAGCCCCCACACCTATCCATTACCTGAACAAACGTGGTTTTCCCGGACCCCGCCATGCCCAGGACGATCAGACACACCGGGTTGTCCTTTTTTCCTGTCCCCGGTGTCCCGCTGCCCCCCTCCGCGGCCGAAGCTTCGGCATTTTCCCCTGAAAAACCCTCGGAGCCTGAAAAGTGCGCCGCTTGAGCCATGTTGTTGTCTAAACGTAATGAAACATGACTGTCGTAAAATGCCGCTGTCGCAAAACGCTTCTTAAAGGAACAGGACCACGACAGAACGTATGACAGACCGGTGTTTGTCTTGGATGTAATGTAATGGATAAGAGTTTGTTCAAAATGGTCAGTCGAGTCCCACTGACTTAAACGTGGATTTTACTGCATTCAATAGCATGAATATGCATAGAGGAGCAAATATATAACTATTAAGGAGAATAAATTAATAATGTGCTCCTGCACAGTAGGTGGCGCCATAATAAATCTACTTTGCAGTAAATCGTTTGGAAGGCAAGAGGAAGAGCCATAGGGCAACATGGCGCCGCGCATCACTGACATGGGACTATTTTGATTGCTACAGATCTGAAATCATATGAGCCTCAGGAGTGGGTCTTTCATTCTTCAGTAACAGTGTTCAATAAGAGACATCCCGGCCATGCGCTGACCCGAACAGATCACAAGCTGGAGCGGGAGCCATGTGGATGACCTGTGGTAGAGCTGTCAAACTCCTCCGGAGCCAGCTCCAGCAGAAGCGGCCCCTGTGCCCGGGGAGAGGGCACGCACAGTCCGCCACACCACCCTGGAACGTGCTGTTTTTCGGCACTGACCACTTCGCAGTGGAGTCACTCAAAGTGCTGTCGGGCAGTAGGTACTGTTCAGACTCCTCCTCTCCCACACTTATGACACTCTTATTCACACATGGATCCTCATCAGAGCGCTGCTCCTGGTCCAGTTGGTAACATGAACTTTTATAAACTTTCTCGGTAGCATCACATTTTCATTGTGATGCAGGGCGACCACAATGAAAGTATTATGTATGAGACACTTCAGTTGTACACTTCATATTTGATCCTCTTTAAATAAAATCATCTTCACTGTTCACTCATCACTGTGTTTGGTTAAATTCAGCAGTTAATCATTCAGAGGTTTACACAGAGTAAGAGAGGAAATTACAAAAAAGTGTCTGCATTTGTGACTTTGTACCGACAGCGTCTGTATTAAATAGAAAAATAGTGTATTATAATATGGTGCTGTGACCAAAATATCACATCATCATAAGGATCAGTTTACAATTTAAACTTTGTCACCATATTCCAATGCAGAATGTATTTATTCAATCTCTCATTGTTTCATTGTTCACCCTTATCACTTCCTCTGAATTTAAATCTGCTGTCTGTGTTTCAGAAAATCCATTGTTCCTGTGATACAGACTCTTGAAGTGGTGACTCTATCAGGTGATGTCCCTGTGAAAAGGTTTGCCCATCAGAATTCTCTCCCAGTGCACAGCTGGCCCCCAGACATCAGCCGTGGGCAGTTTGATGTGGGGGTCGTGGTGTCCTTCGGCTGTTTACTTCCACAAAAACTCATCAGCAAGTTTCCCTTGTGAGTAACTGTGTATTTCAGATCTACATAGTACTCACCTGTCATTTAGCTACAACCAGTTTGAATATGATAAACTTCTCTTCAATGTTCTCTTTAAACATCCAAAATATCAAAGTATTTCTTTATTGCTGTTAGAAATTACAATCAACTCTAAGTAGCAATTTTCAAAAAGTACTATTATTATATCCTTTACAGAGCTCTAATGCCATCTGCATGGAGTCTTCTTCTGTATAAACATGTTAACTCTTCAGCTTTAGTCCTCTACAAACAAGTTCCGATATGCATGTTATTCTTGTGTCAGTCTTCTCAGTGTTTCAGCATTTTTGTTTTCCTCTGCGTTTTTAACTGTAGTAACTACAAAAAACAAAAAAATGCAAATATAATCCTAATCTCAATACATTTTTTTACAGGTTGATGTTTAATCTTTATGGTTTATATTTTGCCATTTGCAGTGGGATTCTCAATGTGCACCCGAGCCTGCTCCCACGGTGGCGAGGTCCGGCACCAATTTTTCACACCATCATGCAGGGAGATGAGGTGACCGGGGTCACAGTGATGCAGATCCGCCCTCACAGGTTGGGAAAAGACAAAAAGCTTGCTGTAGAATATTCCTGAAAAACAGATGAACGCTGATATGTGACTGTGTTTCAGGTTTGACATAGGCCCCATTCTCAGCCAGGAAACTTATCACATCCAAAAGAAATTCACCTCAGATGAGCTCGGGGACATTCTAGCTGTTAAAGGAGCGCAGATGGTAAGTTTAATTTTCAACCTTTATTTTTGGTTCATGAATGATTCGGTAATTAGTCAACTGTCGTTCTGGGCATAAGTAAGAAATTCCACTAATCGTTGTGTTTTACAATAGAAAGGTACAGTAACACCTCACAACCTATTGAATTAAGTAGGTCTGTCAAATGCTTTTCTCCATGGAGATCTTATTGCTTTGTCTGGAATTTCTCACAGTATGGCATTAAACTTTTCTATCTTCGTGGAGATCAAACCAGACCAAGTTACAAACGTTAGATCAATGGAGAGTCAACCCCACTCACAGTCAAAATGTCTATTTTTCTCTGTATTTTAGAGCTACAAAACCACCTGTACTTATAAGTAATTGTAGAATAGAACTGTTAAATGTCATACTGTGGAACATTCCAGGCGCATTCATAGGAACAAGCAGGTGATGGATCCCCAAAGAAAAAGTTACATAAATAATAATGGGAGATGGGACAAGATTAAAAAAAAAAAAAAAAAGATTCTAAACATTGTTTATGATTACATAGTCAGTGGTCATATTAGAGAGAAATTGACCATGTTATTATTATATCTATAGATGCACTATTGTCAGGGTCAGTTTTTCAAAGGGTTTAAGGAAAACATCTGTACCTGTGTATTTTAAATTCTCTATTCATAAAATGTTTTTGTGACTAGCTTATAGACACGCTGAAGAACTTGTGTGAAAAAATTCAAAATAAGAAAGAGCAGAGTACGACGGGTGCATCATTTGGTAAGTTAACTTAGATATGAATACAAACTTACATACTCCTGATTTTTACAACATAATATTTCAATACCTCTTCTGTGTCAGCCCCCAAAATCAGCAAATCCTTGAGCTGGCTGGTGTGGGAGGAGCAGACCGTTGAGAACATTGATTGTCTATCTCGTGCTATTGGGTCTCGGGTAAGAGAGTGTGTTTAAAATCTGCCAAATGATTATGCCGTGATTTCCGATTATGTCAGTAAAAAATAATAATAAAATGTAGATAGATTGTAGTAGTACATAACCATACTGTCTTCTTCAGATCCCTTTGCGAACATTATGGATGGGGAGGACCGTCAAACTCTTAGATTATGTGGGAAGGTGTCACAATGTGGTGCCAGGTAAATGACAACTGGAAAATGTATTTGTACATACTCAGATTTAGCATGCTTAAACTAAATTATGATATAGTTTTGAATGTTATTGCAATTGTTGTTTGACAGTAAATTCATTAATATTGATTGGTTGTTTGATAAATTGCTTATATTTACAGATGGAAGTGGAAAACTAGTCCCTGGATCTGTGTTCTATCTGAGAGAGTCCAATATTCTCAGTGTTCGCTGTAAGGTCAGTCATACATTTATATGGGGCATTATCTTTGGTTGTAAGTATATTCATTTCATACTGTGGAACATCTATGATGATGGGGCCCCAAAGAAAAAGTTACATACAGGCAAATAATGGGAGGTGAGACAATAAGTCTGTTATGCTGCTGACTTATTTCTGTATTCTGTTTTGTCCAGGACGGCTGGGTTGGATTCCGATCGGTGCTGCTGAAAAAGCGGCTGACTGCTGCAGACTTTTATAACGGTTACCTGCACCAGAACACCAAGTCCTCCTCTGGTCAGCCTGCCCACGGCCTGTTCGTCAGTGGAAGGACACTACAGCCAAACCATGATAATAATGAACTCAAAATAAATGTCACTACCAGGCCTACGTAACTCCTCTGATGTTATGGAATATTTATTTGAGCAACATGGACTGATTTTGCTTTACAAGGTGTTTCATAGACAACTGTTCAATTGCCTTTAAAGTGAAGGCCCAGTGAAATGTGCACAACTGAATCTGAAACAGGATAAATATCAAATATCAAACCATATACTTGGTTTATTCTCTGAAGTTGAATACTGATTTTGATTTCTGCTAATTTGATTAAAAATATAGCTGAACATTAAGTCTGCAAGATGAATCATTTGAATGGAGACATTTGGCGAATCTCAAATGCTGCAGTTTTTGAACTACCATCATATCTGTTGATTGTGCATAAAAACTGCTAACTCTCTAGATCTGTACAAACATGTTCTGAAATGTGATTCTTGTATCACTTTGTCAGTTCATATTTCAGTCTTTTTGTCAGTTCTTCTGGATGCAGTTACAATGTGAACTTTGAACAGAATTCTAGTATTATTAAAATGGAAACTAAAGCTAATAATGTAGTAATTGCAATTAGACATTTTCTCTAATCTTTCAGCTCTAGTGAACATTTTTCTAACACTGCACTATGGCCTATAATATGCTGCCAACTGAAGGTTTTGCACTCTATAGGCATTTTGAATATGCATATGCTGTTTTTTTTAATAATAAACTTGTCTAAAAATCTATTTTTGTTAATATGTTTCATGTGCGGGCATAACAGAGCCTAAACCAAGTTTCATTCTGTATTTGTGCCTTTCTCATGCACTCACCATCTGAGATTTTGACATATGTAAATCTGAGACCATACTAGTAATTCATGCTGTTTGTTAATCCCACCTCTTGTGACATGTCAGCAGTTATGTTTTATTTTAAGCAGTATTTCTCAAACTGTGGCATGACTCCTAAGGTCCAATATTACACAGATTTGATTATTGTGAACTTGAAGCCATGTTGTAATATTTTGTTTCATTCACACATGTTGGAGTAATCCTTACTTATTGTTAGAGCTCAAAATGCTCTGGTCCACCTTGTAATGGCTCATTAGATACTGACAATTCCAGTGCTGAAATTATCCAAATGATTTTAGTGAATGTGTTTGAAGTTTGAAAACACAGTAGATCACTTTTTGTATTGCCACATGACATCACAAGGTAGAACAGAGTGGTCTTAGTTTGAGAGAAGAACTCAGTCTACATATGCAGGATTTGTGCTTGAATGAAACTAAATTCCAGGTATATTTTCTATCATCGTGGAGACTAAACCAAACCAAGTTACAAGTCAGATCTGTGGAGGGGGGATTTTTGAGCTATAAAAAAAACACCTGGCATTTAATAATATAAGATAGAGCTGTTTAATGCCACGCTGTGGAACATTCCAGGCAGAGCAGCGACATATCCATAGAAACAAGCAGGTGACGGACCCCCAACCAAAAAGTTACACATTGCACCTTTAAGAGATTAGACACTAACTGAAACCCAGCAATAAGTAGGCAACATACTGCTTTTTATTTAGCCTAATGTGCCGTTCCGCCTGCGCATGCTAAGAGGCGCTAGTGGGTCAGATCTGGCAGAGGAAAAGGAAGCGACTGTTCCCTGTGATGCTGTAGTTGTGCCAAACCAGGTCACATGACAGAAAATTCTACTGCACTGCTGCTACATCTCCACTTGTGATCATGGTAAGATGCGTTAACAGCACCACAAGAACGGATTACCAAAGTTTATTTATTCGTATTGTAACGCAACCGATCGGGCAGGCATCTTTACTTCCTCGTCCGTAGCAACATCTGTACTCACTCCACTTTGACAGCCGCTATGCTAAACACTGGCTACTTCCTTAAACGACTGAAACTGTGCGGTATTCTGGTTTATTTATCAGGTTTAGACTCAGCAACGTGGTCAGTTTGATATCAAGAATCTAGTGTTTTATATGTGATACGGATCGTGCAGCATTATGAAGAAATGAGTGCACGGAGAGTAGTTAGCTTGGGGGTGTTAGCCGTTAGCCAAACAGACCCAGCCTTCAACTTGTACTGTATTTTGTATGATGTTGAATGTCATGCTAGTGTAACATGTTTTCTAATATATATATTGGCCTATGCACAATACGCATATGCTTCTTAGTTATGATTATCAATGATTATAGAATGCAAATAGGGCGGAGTCTAGTACGGTCGGTCATTTGTCAAGTGTCAAGAAAATACAGGTCTAATGCAGTCACGTGAAGAACATACGTACGTTTTGGGGTATTTGTCAAACTGAGCTATTTGCAAAACATATGTTCAGCCTCTCCCATGAATTAATAGATTTTTATTACGTGTTCTAATATGCATATCTAATGATTAGTTGAATTTGTTCAAAGTGTGGAGGTATGGAAACATGGTGCAACCTCAGTTTTATGGAAAGCAGGTTAATTATATAGTTTAGTATAGAATTTGAACATTAGGGCTGCCACATTAATCATTTGAATGGGTGCAACTGGCAGATCACAAATGCTGCAGTTTTTGAACTACTTTCATATCTGTTTATTCTGCATAAAAACTGATAACCCTGCAGTTTAGATCTGTACAAATGCTCTGAAATGTGATAAGATATTCAGTTCATATCAAACTAAAGTATTTGCCAAACATTTGTTCAACCTCTGTCATGAATTAATATATTGTTATTGTGTGTTCTAATATCCATATGTACTGAATAGTTGGATTTGGTCAAACTGCAGAAATGTGGAAACATGGTCTAAGCTCAGTTTTTGAAAAGCAGGGGAGAGGATATAATATAGTGTGTGTATATATGTAATTTTAACATTTCTAATATGAAAGCCACTTTCACATTTGCTAACATGTTGCTGATCCTATGCTGATGCAGCATGACCAAAAGTGAAAATGTTGCTCAAATATTGAGCAAAGTAAAATTTGGGATGTTGGTGTAGGCCTGTCAGGATAAATAGCCTACTACCTATGTTTGTGCTCCTTTGTGTGCTCTGAAGTTGACCCATTTCGTAGAGGAGGGCACTTTAATACTTTAATTTGCTCTCTCCTGAAAGTATTAACCATTGACCTTCCATATCTTTTTTTATTTAAATTCAACCTCGTTTCAGGTTTCAGGTCTGAATATGAAAGAGTCTGCAGATAAACTACAGGATAATACCATTATTTTACCCTCCCAGGATTTATTGTACTTCATGCACTGTGTAATAACTCTAATTGTACTCCATTGTACTACATTTAATTACATGTTTTTTCAGCCAGGTGTTTTCCCAGTGTGTTAAATAATTGAAGTTTTTTGATGACTGAGGGTTATGTCTTTGTTTACTGCAGCCCACCACACAGTCTCCTCAGGATGAGCAGGAGAAGCTCCTGGATGAGGCCGTGCAAGCTGTCAAGGTCCAGTCCTTCCAGATGAAACGATGCCTGGTAAATGATACATTGTCTGTTGAAACCTCAAGGCCCTTTCCAAAGAGTGAATGTGTTCATTTACACTTGTAAAGGATGAAGGAAAATGCAGACACATAGTGCAACAGAAAAAAAGCCTAGGTGGGCTTTGTGATCTTCCAATAGTAGACCACTATCCATCTTGTTACTCTATCACTTCATTGAAAATCTCTCTCTTGGCTTCTCTCGGCAGCATTGTGCTGTTGTTACTGCCTGGTGTAAATAGTTTGTCTTCACAGGACAAGAACAAATTGATGGATGCTCTGAAGCATGCCTCTAACATGCTGGGGGAGCTGAGGACCTCCATGCTTTCTCCTAAGAGCTACTATGAGCTCTGTATCCTTAAGATTTGCTACTCTACACAATCATTAATGATGCACACCACACATAATCTGTATTTCCATCCATAGTGTGTGTTGAATTGTTTCAGATTAATATTTCTTAACAGAGGCTCCAGACATGGCCATCTCAGATGAGCTCCACTACCTGGAGGTGTATCTCACTGATGAGTTCGCCAAAGGGCGTAAGGTAGCAGATCTGTACGAGCTGGTGCAGTATGCAGGCAACATCATTCCCAGGCTGTGAGTCAATGCTGTCTCTGCTCATGTTTCTGTAGTCCACCAGGACCAGCACAGAAAAATTCAGATAAAGAACACACTGCTGACCACCACACGGCCTGTTGTCTGTTGTAGATACCTCCTGATCACAGTGGGTGTGGTCTATGTGCGCTCCTTCCCTCAGTCTCGGAAGGACATTCTGAAGGACCTAGTGGAGATGTGTCGAGGGGTGCAGCACCCTCTGAGAGGCCTGTTCCTCAGAAACTACCTTCTGCAGTGCACCCGGAACATTCTGCCTGACGACGGGGAGCAGTTAGAGTATGGATGTCCACACCACATGTATATGTATGTATGGTATAATCACTTCACTCACAGATGTCCTTTTCTCCCAGGGGCTCAGAGGAGATGACAGGGGACATTACTGACTCTGTTGACTTTGTCCTTCTGAACTTTGCGGAGATGAATAAATTATGGGTCAGAATGCAACATCAGGGACACAGCCGAGACCGAGAGAAGAGGGAGAAGGAGCGCCAAGAACTCAGGATTCTGGTTGGCACCAACCTGGTGCGTCTGAGCCAGCTGGAGGGCGTCAATGTGGAGAAGTACAAACAGGTATGTTCTGTCATCACTCATCCATGTCAGCAATTGCCTTTTCTTTCATCTTGAAAAATCTGCCAAGATCTCTGACACAGCTTTGTTCCACAGATTGTTCTGCCTGGTGTTTTGGAGCAGGTGGTCAACTGCCGAGATTCCTTGGCTCAGGAGTATCTGATGGAGTGTATTATTCAGGTAAGACAGGACTGACCTGTTTGCATTAATACCCTCTGCCTAGAGCAAGCAAATACACTGCATATTTGACTTTCACAGGGGTTGATGTATGTTTATTTAGAGAGAGACAGACAAATTCTTGAATGTTGTGTATCCTGATCTTTACATCTTCCTTCTGTGTTTATATAAACAGCAGTTTTATGCATACGGCTCTTACTGTTGACTGTCTACTCCTCTTTACTTTGTCTAATGCATTGCTGTTCACTGTTAAGTCTCCTGGGTAAAACAAGTTAAGACAGCGTTAGTAATCCATTGAACATCAACAATTCTATACAGTATACCTAGTGCACCACAGTGTTGGGCTACCTGGTCTAAACTATGCAGGAGATACGCCCTCAATCGCTATCTGCTCCACATCTTCATCTGTTTAACTTGTAGTACAGGACCCATCATCCCTTTGTGTCTTTGGTTCCTTCTGTGATGTTCTGGTTTATGTGTCTCTCAGGTTTTCCCTGATGAGTTCCATCTTCAGACACTTAACCCTTTTCTGCGATCGTGTGCTGAGTTGCACCAACACGTCAATGTCAAGAATATTATCATCGCCCTAATTGACCGGTACATAAGTCCACATATTCATCACAGTAAATAGTGATTTCACAATTGATTTCATACAACATTTCCTAATAACTGTATAAACCATGTTTAGCCTAGCCCTGTTTGCTCATCGAGAGGACGGCCCGGGCATTCCAGCAGAGATTAAACTCTTCGACATCTTCTCCCAACAAGTCGCCACAGTCATTCAGGTAAGACACATAAACTATGAATTTATGGCAGCTTAGGTTTTATTCATTCGTCATTCATTTAGAAAAGGGATTTCAGGATGTGTGTAGATGTCTATGGCGTCAAATGATCTTCAAGTTTATCATTAATATTGAAGTATTTCTTTTTAAAGAGGACATATGCTTTCACATTTATTTGGTATTAAACTTTAGCGTGTATATAGATTATGATTTTTATTCATTTTAAATTGTGATATAGTTCTAAAACTGCAAAAAGATATATTCGATCTATTCTAACAAACATTCACATGCTTTTATTGTTAAAGCATTTACATGCTACATATATGACCCACAATTCCTGAATTTCAATTTGACAGGGCTAAGTAAACACGCATTTCAGTTTTGAAATAATATCTAAACCCATTTAGTGTGACATTTGAGTAAGTCATGTGTTACCATAACTTGCAGTACAATTTTAGCATTACACTTTATCGTCTATCATATCTGTACTGATGGTGTTGTTGTGGTGTCCAGTCTCGACAGGACATGCCCTCGGAGGATGTGGTGTCTCTTCAAGTGTCCCTCATAAACTTGGCCATGAAGTGTTACCCGGACCGTGTGGACTATGTGGACAAAGTGTTGGAGAGCACGGTGGAGATATTCAACAAACTCAACTTGGAACAGTATGTGCAGACTGTTTGTTCTGTTTTGTTGCATGTTTTTGCAGATATTTTGAGACTTTATAACTTACTCCAGTAACATAACAGGACATGTTTTGATTGTATAGGTGCTGAAACTGCTGTGAAACTAACAGCTGCTTCTTTGGAGTTTTACATTTTTGTATCTAGTTTTGTATCTAAAATGACAAATTGGACCAAAAATTTAATAATTTTCAGACCATTTTCCAGATGTGCACAAATTCTTGTCAAACTTTTGTCTTGAAAGGTCACATGATCTTGTCCCTTAGGCTCAACAAACGCTCTTTCATTGTTCTAAGCTAACTGCCCTCCTCCCTGACGTGTCTCTCAGCATAGCGACCAGCAGTGCCGTGTCTAAAGAGCTGATGCGACTGCTGAAGATACCTGTGGACTCCTACAACAACATCCTGACTGTGCTGCAGCTCAAGCACTTCCCTCCTCTGTTTGAGTACTTCGACTATGAGTCACGCAAGAACATGAGCTGCTATGTACTGAGCAACACACTGGATTACAACACCACCATTGTAGCCCAGGAACAGGTGGGTTATGGGTTTGGTTCCATTGTTAAAAATACCTATAATGTTATTTTTCTTCTTTTATATAGTAATAAGTTATACCATACTTAGATCAGTATTTTACAGTGAAAAACACAATATTGATCCTACGACTTAATAATCAAAACTGATCCACAGACTTCATGAACTGACAAGCCTTGCCTCTTCTTAGTGGTATTATAGTATAGTAATGAACAAAAATACAACTTTGAGTTAGCTAATGATTAAGGAACGCCCTTATAAGATATTTTTTATTGCCCAGACCAAGCACAATGCTTATGCTTAATTTCTGTCCCTTTAAGGTGGACTCCATCTTAAACCTGGTGTCAACGCTGGTCCAGGACCAGCCTGACCAGCCATCAGACGAGCCAGACCCAGAGGATTTTGCTGAGGAGCAGAGTCTGGTGGGACGCTTCATCCATCTGCTACACTCCGAGGACCCCGATCAGCAGTACCTCGTGAGTTTCAGCAGTCGCTCTTATCAAAATCTTTTTTTCATCTTTCATATTTAGACATCCTCGGAGCTAAAAAGTTGAACTACCTGTCTGTAGGTGGTTATACCATTTCAGCCCTCAATTCTCCTTCTGTATGCAGTTAACCAACATCAAATATTGATATCTCAATATTGAAATGAAATTGAAATGTTGTATTGCATTTATTTGTTACTACCAAGACTAAAGTGTCAAAAAATAAATTCACAATGCCCTACGTAATTCAGTCATAATGCTGCGCTAGTACCAGTTACTTTTTACTTAACTGGATTCTCCCTTGCCCAGTCTTGCCTAATATCTAAAGCTAAGTACGGTTGGACCTAAGGATACCAGGTGCAACAGACTTTTGTTGTGTCCCTTGACAAAGTACTTCCTTCCTTGGCCAGTATGAATCTGGTGTGTGCATGAGTGTTCCCAAGGGCCAATGGCTGCCAGTTTGTGCCAATCAGCTGTGGCTATAAGGATCTTATCTCTGTGCAGAGTGAATGAATAATGCAATGTTAAGTGCTAATTCATTATTAGTAATAATGGGTGAATGTGAGATATTATTTCTTTCAGAAATAGTGCACAATACTCAAAGTAACTTCTCTTATTTGTGATTTGTGCTCAGATCCTGAGCACAGCACGGAAACACTTTGGTGCCGGTGGAAACCAAAGAATCCGCTTCACACTCCCTCCCCTGGTGTTTGCTGCGTACCAGCTGGCCTTCAGATACAAGGAGAACTCTTCATCGGTCTGACTCCTCTACACTTTCACCTCTCTCCTCCTGTGCTGAGCTGTACCAGATGTTCACTCATGTCTGCTGTCTTTGGTAGGACGACAAGTGGGAGAAGAAATGCCAGAAAATCTTTTCCTTCGCTCACCAGACCATCAGTGCTCTCATCAAAGCTGAGTTTGCAGAGCTGCCTCTCCGACTCTTCCTGCAGGGGGCGTTAGCGGCTGGAGAGATTGGTTTTGAGAACCACGAGACTGTGGCTTATGAGTTCATGTCCCAGGTACTGATTACACGTGTTTTGCTTTGAAGTTGCTGGCTCAGTCACTGCTGCCGGTAATGCATACTGCTGTTGTGTCACTGAGCACTGACTTCAGAGTTTGTGTATACTTGTGACTAGAATCTAAACTCACTTACATAAATTGAAAAATTGCATTCTTCCTGTGAACTGCGTCACCTCCACAAATCTGGCCTGAAACTTGGTCTGATGGTGCTACATTTTGTCCCCACAAAATGTAGCATACTGTATCATACTGTGGAACATTCCAGGCAATGTGGTACATACCACCAGAGACGTTATATAGTGCACCTTTACATGAGCCAGTTGGAATCTTGACCTGCCTTGACCCAAGTTTATGTTTATGGGTTGTTAAAAATAGCTACCCAGATAATTAGATACTCACAGAGACAATCAATACCAAAATAAATTGTAATAAATAGGACAACATTGAAAGGTCCTCATCTACTATATATCAGAATTGGTATAAGACCGCATGGTAAAGTTCTATAATTTGTGTTTAGGTTGTTATTCTATTGTTATTCTATTGTTATTTATTATTATTATTATTA
>JACN01023549.1:0-23311 GCA_000787155.1 Scartelaos histophorus | reverse complement strand
CACCGCCCTGGAACCCAACCCCAGGAGCAGGGAGCTCCACAAGCGACACCTCTGCGTATTTTAGGAGCTCCTGACCCAGGGGAGGGCTGTAAGAACCGTTCATTAACTGTGAAAAGAAACATGATGTCATCTGTGTTCAACGACAGCCTATAGTCTTTAAACTTAGGCCTTCTATAAACACTACACAACAGGGAATTAGGGCCTTTTATGAGGAGCAAGAGAATTCCATTTGTGGTCATCATTTCCAGGTTAAAGTGACCAAAGTATAGCCTAGAAAAGATGCATCCCCAAAAGTTTATGACTTTTTATTAGGCCTATTCAATCATTTACAACAATGTACATAACAAAATCACCAATCTAAACAGACGGAATAGATATCAAAGCAAAATCATCATAGAGTGGAGCTGGGTCCCATGATTGGAGTTTAACCACAGTATTACACAAGAAAAAGACCAAGGAAACTACATAACTTATTTCCTTGGACAAACAGGCGATAAAGCAGCCACTATGTGAACTGGGGCGCTCATGCTACACTCAGGCATGGGTCATGCAGAGTCACTGAGGAACATGCAACAAGACACACTAAATGCTAATTTTCACATAATCTTTAGTCATAATTTAGACTAACTACATTAGGACCATTTTAACATGTGGTGTATAATGACAGCTGGATTCTGGAGAAATGCAAACATTATACACTTACATTATTTCACAGATGGAATGTAATTTAAAATAAAAAGTACTGTACTGTAACAGACTTTTCTTACAAGAAAAATATAGCCTACATGTTGTAGATTAAACTTCAAAATCTTATTTTATAGAATTTAGACACTAATTTGATTACAGTGTGTCACTGATACACAATTTCAAAAATGTTATTTACAGATTATCATTAATAATTCATATTAAACATGGGAGTTCATCTTTACTTCAGTGTAACTGTGAACAAGATTAAGGGAAATTCAGACTTTGCTTAAATCAAACAACTCCACAGTGATTAATTTAACTGGTCCAGTTCTTAAATTTGGAGATATGTAAACATTAAAAAAAAACTTTTGTATAAGTTTCAAGAAAAAAAAAAGTTAAAATGTTTATATCACCCCTTTCAACAGGACTTATTTACACATTTGAAAATTATATATTTTTAAAAAATAAATACTCTGAAATGGATAACACATGATCCGAAGAAAACCAAGGCCTAAATCTGACACAGTGAAACCCGTCTTCATAAACAATCTCGTGATGAAAACAAAACTGATTGTATTTATCCATGCTACTAGGTCAGTGTAAACATTATAATATAATATCAGACCTATAAAGTGTTCAAAATACAATGTAAAATACAGAAATAAAGCTATGTACTCTGTTTTGCACATTTAATTGCTACAAAAATGAATTGAACATGGTGACGACTGTCATGGTGTGCTCTTATAGTGTCTCTGACGCACACAACAGTGCAAACTACTTTGAACAATAAGGCTAAATATTTTGATCCCCTGTAGTTTGTAAAAATATTCAAAAAAATAAACGCCACTAGCCTTAAAATTCTATTAAATTTAATTGAATTATTATTATATATAAACAAGTATATCAGCACTATGTTTCATGTAGAGGTGCAAATGATTGCCCTCTAGTGGTAAAAATAATTTCATATAATTGGAGGTTTGTGCAAATTAAGTCTTGTAGTTGACCTTGATCCCATGTTTGTGGATATTTATATAATTTAAAATCATCAATCCGGTGTGCAAATAACATCAATGTTGCCTTTAAACAGAGCACAGACTCCTGTGGGCCCCAGATCAAAAGTGTCCTCACCAGTGGTGCACAAACGGAGCAATGCAAGAAGCAGACACACAGTATTTAGGGCAATGCGCTTGATGATACTTGCTGGGTCTCTGTCTTTGGTCCTCAGGTTCTGGTCAAACTGGGGATGACCAGAGCTGCAACCGCTGCCACGGCAACCACTGCCACTGTCAGCGTCCAGCCTTCAGAGTCGGTCTGCAGAAAAAACATCATGACCGTGTAAGGATTTAAAGTGCCAACGACAGCCGCTAGTGTGTATGACAAACTATTACTTTTTACATTTTTGACAGTTTTATCCACTTAAAAAAATCAGGCTTTAGGGTTGTTGGCCAGTGGTGTATAAAGTCGTCTCAATATTATCAGTTATTGGAATACTTTTTCTGCAATATATATCGTACTTCAAAATCTTTTATTGCAACAGGCCTAAATGCACGGTGAAATGTATGTACACACTTTTCTTCCATTTTAAACATTACAAAATCAAAAACATACAAAATCAAAGTGTTGTAATTGACTTTCATTTGCAAAATAATATATTTTCAAGGCTTTGGCCTCTCTGTACCAATTATAGAATAGATATAATTATAACAATAACAATTAGAGAATAAATCGCTTTCATGAAATTGATGTCTTAAATTTAGATAGAGGCCAAATAAGAGATTCATTAGTTTTGATCCAGACACACTGAAAATCCATAAATGGTGAACAATATAAAGCAGGTATGGGGCCTTATAGAAACAAAACTTCAGCATTTTGACAGTCAAAAAGAAAATTCGACCAAATAATTCTGACCTAGCTCACTTTTAAACAAGGTATTCAAGAATATAATGATATGTGATATGATCCCAACCTTTTCATGGCTTTCAAGCAAATGATTCCTTCCTGATTTGGACAATTTTCTGAGGACCATTCCTCATTAAAAAGATATAATATTTTGATTTGAATTGCGCTGTTGTTATAACAAAGCACGGCTTCTTCTGAATCAAATCATTCAAATCAGGATTCCTTATGCCTGAAACCCAGTAACTACCTTATGTCACATTTGCTGTTCATGTCCAATCAGAAAGTAAAAAATAAATAAATAATAAATAAATACTTAATCAAAATTGGAAAACTACAGAGTGGATATAAAAGGGACATATTCTCTGTATTTTGAGCTCTGGTTTGAGTTTGTTGCGCACTGGACAAATGAAGTATGTTGATTTCCCCAAACTATGGAATAAAGAACAGAAAATGAGCTCTTAAGGCCTTCAATCATTATTGCACTACAGAAGCCCCCTGTCCTCCAACATGTACTTCTGGATAAAATGACAAAATGTTTTCAACACAAAAGAATTAAACAAACTGCACCCCATAGAGAAATAAGGACAAGGCCATACCTGGTCCCCTCTATGACGCCAGCTCCTCCCACCAGCACCAAATCAAGGCCACTATAACAATCATTCCTATGAAGGGTATGGAAAGAACAGGGGGCTCACACGGACGTGTGCTGGTCTGAAGAGAAGACAAAAGGAGGAGTGTAGGAGGAGATGCGGAGGAGGGACGGGAAATAAATACTCACAAAAAGTTGAGGATGCAATGACACCAGCAACATGCAGTTAAAAAAACAAACGTCTCCTCAAAGCATATAAGGGACACTGAATGGATTTAGAAATAAAAGGTGCATGCAATGGTGATATAACACAGCAGCAGTGAACAAGGGGTTATTTCTGATAAAAGTCAAATGTAGGAAAAGTGAACGGTGAGTTAATGGAGGGGTGTAAAGTAAATAGTGTCTCTGCCCTTCAAGTCTCACATTGTTCTTCATGTTGTTTCAACATTTAAAACATACCACTCACAATCAAGCAAATAAACACATGCCCAGTGAAGACAGGTCACACCAAAAGGTATTGTATTGTAAAAATGAAAAAAACAAAAACCTCACAAAGAGCTGAGCTTTGGCCAAGCCTATTTTACCCTTTTATTGGTTGGGACAATAAAGCATGAAATGTAGTGAAGAGAGGAGAGAGTCATTAAGCAAATTCTGGGTCATAGCCAGGAAGTGTTCCCACAAAGCTGATGCAGGCAAAGTGCCATAGGGGTGGGCGATATGACCAAAAATAATGAATGGCATTTCTTAAAGTCTAGGTCACTTTAATAGCCTTATACTGTAGCACCCTGAAAAGTTATTAAAGATATTTGCATGTTCAAACTGTTTGTGCCTCACTGCTATTTTATCCATGGAAGATCATTACGGGTCAAATCACATATAACTCGTATAACATAAAACATATAACTTATATAAAATAAAAGTAATACTATATAATCGCCCACCTCTAAAGGGCCATAACACAGCCAAGCATATTTAAACAACATGCAAGCAATCACACTGCAGAAAAATAGTATCAGCATGTCTTCAAGAACTGGTATTGTCATTGTTTATAGTGCTTTTCTTCATATTTATGGGGGTGGTTTATGTGTCTGTGTATTTCGAGGGAAGTTTTTACTGTTTAGAACCCACCTGAGACTTCTTGCCTGCTAGTTTTTCCAACTGTGTCTTGCATCTGTGTAACTCCTGCTCCAGAGAGGCTCGCTCACGTTGACTGATGTCATAGAGCTGCTGCAGCTCAGCCAGCTCCACCTTTAAACTCTCACACTGTGAATGAGACAACAGACGATGGCAGATTTCCTCACATAAATCATTGCAAAAACAGTGTATTGCCTCTGTTCTTACTTCTTTCTGTACTTTCTGAGCCATCTCCTCTGCTCTTTTCAGCTGCCCCTTCAGGCCACTGAGGATCTGGCTGGAGTCCTCTGGCACTTCATTGGTTTCAGGACTAGACTGATGCAGAGTAATATATGTGTCAGACTTCAGTGGATTTTCCCATGTGTGGTTAGGGGAGCCCTCCTTTCGCACAGCCAGGTAGACATCATCATGGCTGTTAAATAAACAGTTTTAATGTTGAGTTATCAAAAAATGGACCACACAAGTAAGGACTTACAGCTCTCTTTGCTGCTCCTGCAAGTGCTCCACTTTACGACTAAGCTCTTTGTTGTCATCATCTAATGACTTGTGTTGATCTGTCAGAGAAATGACCTCATCCTTCAGCTGAATGATGTGTCCTGTTCAAAAGAAGGTTTATTTATGGTGTGTGATCAGAAAATGAACTATAATAAGTATATGTATATAAGTTTATGTATGCACAGACCATGTGATTCAGTTGTGGGGCTTTGGCTCTTCATACTGATCTCAGCCTTCAGAGAGGTGATCTCCAGCTCATACTCCTGTGTGGTGGCGTACAGACGCTGCAGTTCAGCTCTGACTCGACACAGCTCCTCCTGTAGCGAGGCGATGTCGTTCTCTCGCTCTGCTGCTGCTTCCTCAGCCGCTTGCTGCAGCACCAGCACCTCCTCCTGGGCTGAGCGCAGCTCCTCCTGTACCTCCTCGAGCTCGCTCTCCTTCTCCTCCTCCATACTGTCCATTTCCTCCTGCACAGACCGCAGCTGAGCTATGGACAAAAAACAGTATTATAAAAAGAAAAGTGAGGGCAATGTAAAATGTAATTCCTAAAAAATTGTCACCTTGTAGCCTCTGAATTTGTCTGGTGAAACTCTCGGCCTGATGGGCACTTGCAAGTCTTTCCTCCTCTAATAGACCTAAATGTAGAACCGTTTATGAAAATATTTTGTACTTTGTAATTAAAAGAGACATACTGAGGAAAATTGTCAAGATCCATATTAAAGACGTACCCTGCAGCTCCATAAAGCTCTCCTCATGTCGCTGAGAAACCTCCCTGGTTTCTTCCAGCTCCAGCAGCAGTTGCACCACCTGGGACTTGAGCTCCTCCACCTCTTGCTCTTCGTTCTTTTCTTCACTTTCCTCTGCTGTGACATCACATTTCTCCTCCTTAACCTCTTTCTCCTCCTCATCTTTGTCTTCATCCATTGGCATGTCCTTCTCCTCCAGGGACTCACGCTCTTTGGCTGTAAGTGTCTCTGCCAGCATGATGGGCTTCTCCTCCTTTAGTTCACACAGGTCACCTGTGGCAAAACAACACACACTTCTGTTCTCTGAGACCGAGGATTGCTCTAGAATCACAAAGATACTCAACTACTAAGTATCTTCTCCCAAAGCTATGCAAAACAATGTCCTGCAGAGGAAATTTATGATTTAACTGATGATATTTTGTTTTCTTGTTTTCATCTTTGTAATTTTATCATTTTACCTGAGTTTCAGCAGAGACAGCAGTGATCCTCCCTGCTCTCATCATGGCTTATTCTATAAATAGATGACCCTTTCCTGTCTCCAAACTTCATAATAACCATTACTTTCAATCAATGCATTTACCAAATCACAAGTGACAAACAGAGACATTCAGAATTAACCTTAAATAAGGTAGAAATAGCTTAGACAGAGTTCAGACAGATTAAAAATAAATAAAGAATAAAAAGTGTTCCGTTTTGAAGTGTTTTCAAAGTTCAATATTGAGTTCATTATAATATAGGCTTTAGTATAACACATGAATATACAAAAAATATTCTTATTACATTATCATTATGTAGTATATTATAGCCTATATACTGTAGTATCTGGTGAGAAGCTAAACTCAGACCCACCAGACGGATCAACAATCTCCTCTATCACTGGTGGCAGGCGGAATCCATCCATGTTTGAGCCAATGGATGAGGCAGTGCTGCAGACACGGGGCACAGGCTGATGCTGTTGTTAGAGACAGGAGCAGAGACTGACTGAGGCAGGTGGGGGGGTCCTCACACTTGGTGCAGACTGGGTTTTCTCATACTGCAGCTAAGACAATATAACAAATGAGTCCAACATGATTGTGTTTTGCAGATCCAAAACATGCACAAAGACCACAAGGCTAGAGCTGTTCTGTGTTATGCTGTTTTAACTTGTACAAGACCTCTATTCCCAAATAAAGCTATTGCTAACATTAGCAACAAAAAGGCTATGTTGTTGATCAATACATTTAAATGTCAGCATCAAAAGGAAAACATATAGGCATCCAAAATACAATCTTGAAACAGTGTATAGTGTGATCCTGTCCCTTTAACATGTTATCATAGCCTCGCTGCTTGTGTCATTAACCTGTTATGGATGTAGCTACAGTGTGTGTATGACCTTCCTTCAGAGTGATGTAAAAAGCTGCTCTGCTGGATGTTTCCTACTAAAGCTTTATCCTAGAGAATGTGTCTGCTGAATAACAGAGAATGAATAAATACCTTGTTTTGTGTGATGCAGACTGCAGCAGTGGTGTTGCTCCTGCCTCCCTCCCTGTCTTCACTGCAGACCTGTCTCTCTCTTGTCCCACATTTCCTCCTCAGCACCAGCGTGATGCAGAGGCTACGTCACTGACGCACAGACAGACACACAGACAAACCCTGACATGAATACGTAATGAGCCTCAGTGACGTGCTTATTAACCATATATTAACCATTCATAGTCCAGAGAAACACCTGCAGAGTTGACAGTATCAACACAAAGACATGCCTTTGTTAGAAAAAGTAAATGACCAAACCTTAAAGGGATCGTACACTCTGCAACTTTTCTAATGGACGATCAACCAAAGCTTGTGTCCACGGAGATATTATTACGTTACTTCGGACTCTATCCTGGAATGTATTCTTCATGAGCAGGTTTTCCTTCTCCACAGATCAGACCTATAATTTGGCCTCATGTCTCTGAGAACAGCTTAATGTTTAATTCCATATTGTGAAACATCTCCACCGACATACAAGCAGGTGCCAGGTGGAAAAGATTCCACTAATGTCTGTAGTCAAATGATCATAGCATTGGAATGTGATATCATCTTTGAGGCTTTTTACAAAATCATTCGCAGAGTCCAAGTCACGGTTTAATCCTGATACAGCCCTGCTTAGGCTCTTGTTTAGCCCTGCATCAGTTCTGGTACATCCTGGATAAAAATAGCTTCGTGCTGAGCAAATATCTGTTTTTGGTAGTTTGCAAAGTAAAAATCACTGCCAAGTGAAACGAATCTAGCGCTGATCCCCGCGCGTATATTTAATTCTTTGTGTAGCGCCACCCATGATCTCACATCAACTTACTTAAAGTTTTACGTTTAGTTAGTTTTGCGCATCTCCTGTGGTTTGACTTCCTCTCTCATCTTGTGAAATTATGTGTGGATGATGGATCAGCTGGTTCCAAAAAACGTGGTGTCAAACCCCCCACGGCGAGGGGCCTGATTACAACAGAGAGCGGAGCCTGGAGCCTGGAGCCCACTTCACGACTTCAGTGGTATTAATGCAGCTCATTTGCTGTAGCCAGGCAACTTCATACAGTAATCGACATCATTTTTAGTCTTAGATTTACATGATTTACATCAACTTGAAGAGGAAACAACAGTTTCCTTTATGTAGAAGACTGTCCGAGCAAAGGGGATAAAGTGTCTCTGATCATTGTGTGATGCCTGGATGCTCAAGTCCTGGTCCTGCACAATATTACTATAGTCCTACTGACTGATTGTGGACCATGGACCATGGGCCATAGAACTTCTATGTTGAGGACTTTACAGTCTTACTTATATTCTGAAATCTCCTCCATACGTTAGAGAGTGAGACGCCGCGATCTCCCTGGCAATGAGCTGCCTGTCACCATTGTAACTCAACCAGGAACCTACTGAGCCCTACTGAATATAAAACTGGTAAAATGCTCTCAAGGCCTGCAGTGAAGAGCCCTCTAGCGGGCAATTCGGGGAACTGCAATGACAGTTTATTTGCAAATAAATTGAATTTCGCAAACACTGGATATCACAAATAAATGTAATTCCTGTGTCCATGAGCGTTTAAATAATCTGACAGGATAAATGTTATTTTTTTGCGTGTTAAATGCTAAAGCGCGTCCTGACGCGTTCTTAAATTATGCAAATTGAATCCACGCGCATGCTCAGTCCGTGTGTGACGTGAGCTGGTGCATAACGGCGCATGGCCGCGTGACACCGCGGAGGTGACTCCGAGTCTGGTAAGGTTACTGATTTTTAACGCAGTATGAATATTGTTAGTCACTCTTACGCTCTTTTAGCTGTAACTGCGGTTAACTTAGTGAAACCGTAAAGACTTTCGTTTCTGTAAAAATAGCTAGTGCCTTCATGCTTTCTCTCTGGTCTAAACAAGCCTCATTGGATCCTGACATGAACCAGGAAGTAGGACCACATCAGACCTGTGCACAGATCCATGGTGCTTGGGTCTGCATTGGTTTACTGAGTAGACTTGAAAGCTGCTCATTGTTAGTCCTAGTATTACTTTCATGGTCCTTGCACGTTAGTGCCACACGAACCTTCAATAGATTCATGTTTACAGCTGATGTTTGATCCCGTACAAACTTTATAAACTATGTTTTGCAGTTCTGTGGAGATGTTTGGCGTGAGATATATCCTGAGTGATGTGAGCAGAAGACTGCAGGGATGTGCTTACCCGCGAATGCCAACCATTGGCACGCAGCTGGTCAGATTGTACCCACATCAAACCCAAAGACTGGCCCTTGGAAGATTCTTCTCTCAAAAGCAAAACCCATCAGCAAATGCAGCCAAGATAAAGCTTAGGACACGCCTGCTTGTCACAGTACTTTTCGGAAGTGGCTTGCTTGGAGCTTGGTACTATGTTTATTTAGAAAAGCAACAAACGCTGCGGTTGCAACGTTTAAATCAGCTAAAGCAAGTGGCTATTGGACAAGGTACTTTCAGTTTGGTGGACCACAAAGGGCAACGCAGGACCAAGCAAGATTTCCTAGGGAGTTGGGTGCTGCTGTATTTTGGGTTCACACACTGTCCAGACATTTGTCCTGATGAGTTGGAGAAGCTGAGCACTGTTGTATCAGCCCTTGACCAGGACCCGTCATTGCCAAAGGTACAACCACTCTTCATCACTGTGGACCCAGAGAGGGACACTGCACAAGCACTGGCTGTGTATGTCAAAGACTTCCACCCACGCCTGATCGGTTTGACTGGCACTGCGGAGGAGGTGAAACATGCAGGGCGGGACTATAGGGTGTATGCAAATCCCGGGCCTAAGGATGAGGATGGAGACTACATTGTGGATCACACAATCCTCATCTACCTCATAAGCCCAGATGGACTATTCTTGGATTATTACAACCGGATGAAGAGCCATGAACAAATAACAGAAAGTATCAGAAATCATATGAAGACATATGTTACACTCTGACCCCACAAATCTGATCTGGAAACATGTTTAAGGTTAGAGATCATCAAAAGAAAATGTGATCAGTGCAGAACTGCATGAGTAATAGTTCCATACTTTATTTTCAGCGTAAAAAAATTAAGTTTGAATTATGTACATCTTCTACTCATAATAAAAGGTTCTTAAACCGATCTGTGGCTCTGTGACCACTAAGGAGTGTCAATCCCATTGAATCTACACTCTCTTCCAGTCCAGTCAAACTGTCGATCTCCACTGTATAGTCATTGGCCTAAAAAAACCCCAAAGCAAATAGATTTAATTATAATGTTGAATATTTAATGTAACTTTAACTAAACAGGTTTTTGATATTTACCAGTTGCAGGGAGGCCAACAAGATTTTGCATACTTCAAAGTTGTCTAATCCCGAGACAATAGAAGAAAAGGGTCTACGGTGGCCCACACTGTCGAATGCATTTACAATTCTGTCACCGTAATTATGGATATCAAAAGCCGGCCGTTCTTCCTACAAGTAATAAGAGACACAAATGTATTACTTATTTAAAGGTTGCTTATACACTTTATAGTTACCTGCAAAGCCAGTACAGGTTTGACTTGGTTTTCCCATTCTTTAACTCTCTGTGATAGCGCGGTCTCTTGAGTGTATCCCAGAGAGTTCACCACAAGCTGCTCCTGAATTTCAAGAGGTACAAACATTTCTTAGAGATCATATATTTCTTTATAATTAGCCAGTGGGTATTATTTATTACTCACAACACGCAATTTCACAAGCTGTTCATAACTCAGATCATCTTTGTGATCATCTGCAAATAATATACAACACAATCCAGAAACATGAACTGTACTAAACTTTAAAAGTACAGTAAGTTACTAGGATGTCATTATACCTGGTGATATGAAGTCAGGCCCTCCATACTCGGCAGGAACATCATCAGGAAACCCCTCGTGCTCATTGTCAGAGTTATCATTGTCTTCAGCTTCAAAAAATATTTATCAACATCTGGCATTTGTTTCTTTAGTAATAATAATAAAAGTCACAGTACAATTCTGTTACAAGGTGAGGTTGCCAATCTGCACCATCTGCCCCTCTGACCATGCATTAGATACACAGGCAATGTTGGTGTTGGGGCACCAAGTATCAAACTTTACCTCAATTACCTACTCTTTCTACAGAAATATCAGTTATCCTACAAGCAGAGACCTAATGCGTTTGTTTTACCCAAGATTCCTGGGTGATCATGTACAGGATCCTCCTCATGCCTCTGTTCCTCTGTGTCTTCTGGCTCCAGGAGGGTTTGTCTCAGTTCTTCGTCAGATATCATCACTCCCTGTAGAGAACATTTTCAAAAGTACTTTTAAAAAATTTTAAAAATTGGACACTGAACATTTGACAAAACTCCTCCCCTACCGCTTTCCTATTGATCCTTTTTTTGGTCTTAAGTTTGTCTTCGACTGTGGTTAAGTAAATGTAGTTTAGGTCTGTACAAGAAAAACAATATTATACATTACAACATTACACACAAGATGTAACTATACAAAAAGGTGCAAGAAAATGTGTAAATATGCAAAAAAAACTCACCTAAAAAGGTGGGGCCATTTTTCAATCTCTGCATTGCCGGATTAACTGCGCAAAAAAAAAAAAAAACCCAAGAGAATGCAAATATGATATGAAATGAGACCAAGTAAAATGAACAAAGGTTTAAGATGGTTATGACTTACAGGTTCCTTTGAACCAGCTCTCAAAGTCTTGTATTACAGAATGGGGTTTTCTTTTCCTCTTTCCTGCATCATCTAAACCTTCAGGAACCTTGTAGCACTTGCCTGACAAAAACACATTTTAATATACCCCTTTTCTCTTATGACAATAAATATTGAGTGAGTTTTAATCATACCTTGCTTAAAAGGCTTTTCTTCTTCAAGAGCTGCATAGGGGTCATGGAGAGCCCACACATTTACCTACAGAAATATTCTATTAGTGAACCAAAGCTACAGTAACAACAATCAAGACATTTTCCATTTTTTGACAAGCATACTTCAGGGGGATATTCTTTTTCCCTTGGTTTAATGACATCTGCATGGCGCCTGTCTCTAATCATTCTGCCTTCAGAAGGAGCCTGCAAAAAAACAGTTTGTATGAGTTATAGTAACTGGGCTAAACAAAAGTCAGCATGTATAACACAATCTGACCTGATTTCTTTCAACATGCTCCTCTGTTCCATGGTCCACGTCCATGCCACCATCATCATCATCTAGAGGAAGAAAGTTATCCTCTGGAGCATCTACATCTGTTACTGTAGCACAAACTGGAGCTTCATCTACAACAGGAGAAACAGACTTTCAGTAAAATGACAAACACTATTATATTATCATCATAGAACTGATTTATATCTTGTACCATTGTGTTTAGGCTGTGCAGCAGTGGAGTCTGCTGCAGGGTGTTGATTTTCTTCCATCACTTCCCCTGACTCGGCAGATGCAGATGCGAGTAGAATAATATCATTCTCTGGAATCGATGTAATGATCCTGAAGTTTTTCTGGCTGTACAGGCTCTCACCTTTAAGACTGAAAACAGAAATTAAGAGAATAAGTTTATTCTGTTGACAAACAACTGTTACAAATGTTATTTTGTAGAGAAATGTTCTAACGTAATGAGGGGAAGCTTATGCTTAGCCCTGGTGTCTTGAGGAACCAGACATTCAGGACGAAGAGGAACATCTTTCACTGCCTAAGAAAAAGTTCAGAACAGGAGTCAGGACACGGCATCTGAATGAGAATGTAATAACTAAGGAATACTCACGGTGAACGAATCCCCATTCTGACTGTAGTTTGAAGGAATTATCTCAAAATCTGAAAACTGAAAACAAAGACATAAACTTTTAGATTCTAATCTAAAGCCTTGTGAAGAGAGTATGTAAAGTCAACAATTCTTTAAAACTATACCACAGCATCATCTTCGTCATGGTTGTGCACTGCTTCCTCTTCATTATTTTCCTGAGAATCTGCTGCCTTCTTATTTTTTCTAAAAATAAAATAAAAGCCATGACTGAAATAAATTGGTGTTTTATAATAGATTACATAATAGCTGGCCCTTTCTTACTTTTTGTTTTTATCATTGATGTACCCAAGGGTTTGGTAGACCAAACTATGCAGAAGCTCAACCTAAAAGACATAAAATGTACTTACTGACCCAGTTGGAGAGTGCCAATTACAACATTTATATTTCCAAACCTTTTTGCTGTAGATACAAGCAGACCCTTGAATCAACAGGGCAGCCTCAGCAAAGTTTAACCTTATTTCACCTTCGTCAAATGTGATACACATCTCATCAAGCTAGAAGTACAAATAGAATCCAACTCAATTTTAAATAAACAAAAATGAATACATTAATAATAACAGTGCCTTTACTCTACCTCTTCCAAATAATCATTTAACTCTGAGGCTATGTCCACATCCCAGTTCTTGGCAAGTTCTCTAATGGGCTGCAGCAGGTGAGCAAATCTACTCTCTGTGGACTCCATGTTTCTCTGTGGGGAAGTATGGACACAATGCTTTAACAATGCGTAACGTTACAAACAACCAATATCCACAGCCTAAGCTGGGCTCTGGTAATATTGTGATTCAGTGCATCTCTGTTTAATGTAGCTTTATGCTCAAACAAAGACATTACCCACCAATCCCTATTGGACAATTGGACAGCCTTTGTCATGCTCTTAGTGAGTGACAGGTGGACCGAACCAATCCTAAAGAGGTGTGAACTCTCAGGGAGCAGATGCATGGATACGTCCATGAGCAGATGGCTCAAATAGCTTTTTATTAATGGCTCATAAGCTATAAAGTAAACAACTGCGTGAATCATGTGCCCAGACATAATTTGCAGAAATATAACTAGTTTCTACTAACAGCTAAAGTAAATGTGTGTGTTTCCCATTAACAGAGGAGACTATGGTGGTCCCCAATAGTCTAAAATTCTCCCTGATAGTCTAAAAAACAACCTGGACTATGATGATGGACTTGGACTTTTGTGATGGACTGGCATCACAAAATCACACTTTGTTGCCCTTTGCCAATTATCATAAATATTTAAATGTACACTGGACTAAAAGGACTGCTTTAAGATCAAATATAGGAAATCAAAGTCATTTATGCTCCACATATTATATAACATGAAATTATACAAATGTTATGCCACCATTTGTTGAAGGTTCCCCATTAGTCTCTGCAAATGCACAGACTAATCTTCCAGGGGCTCACATAGTCTATGGGCTCTCACAATAAACACATGAACGGAGTGAACGTTTTCCTCCTGTCACATTTAGCGTTTTATTTGTAATACCAGGAGATATACTGATAAAATAGCGTCTGAGCTGCAAAATTTCGGGCAAAAGCGAGCAAATCGAGTAATATTTTCTTTAGAAATCAACACTTACTGTATGAGTCTCTGGAGCTGGAGCTGACAGCCCGCCTGCTAAATGTTTTGTAGCTGTTAGCATGAGTCAAACATCCCGCGCTAATGCTCTCTTGCCTCTTCCTGTGTGACACAATGTGGTTCAAAACTGCAGTGTTACTTTACTGCCATCTATTGACAACATACATTTTGAACTCGCATAGACTTCCGCTGCCTACTGGACCGAATGCGTCAACAAAGCCGCCATCTTGGTACGGGGAGACCGCTGCTTTAAATTAATGAACAATCTGGGTTAAGGCAATATCAGTGTTTCCCACAGCCCAAGTTGCATTGAGTTAGTCCTTGTTTAGGCCTGATATAGTCTTGGTTTAGACCTGATTTAGTCCTGGTTTAGTCCTCCTGATTCAGTCCTGTATGGAAGATAATTTGCTCCATCAGATTTTAAATTTTAAATATCGTTCAATTCCTCACTTTGAGTCTTCATCAGGGATAATAGAATAAACAGCAGGTGTGACTTTACTTACAGGGGTCATGTGACCCTGATCACGTGATTATTTTTTAAACGACTCACATAAACAAATACACTCACATGTTGATTACAAGTATATTGACAACATACCACTTTAACACAACAGATAAAAACCACTGTTCCGTGTAGGACTAGAATATAGTCAACTTAAACCACGTAAATGAGGTATAGAGCATGAGAAAGCTTTCTCAGAATAGTATTTTCACAATTAAATTATATTAATTCCTGCCTGACGCTGCTTGTGAGCTTTGTGTGTCATCTGGACTACCTTAAATCGCTTGGCGTGTACCACGTGGCCCTATTCCTGGAAAGTTCCTGGAAATGCTTCTTGTGTGCTCATCGGATATTCGGGTCTCTCAGTCGGTGGGTTCGGGTGTCCGTCAGAAGCGGCAGCAGCAGGTCTTAATTTTGCGATACGCGTCGATTTCGCTAAAACCATTTATGCGCAGAGGATTAATTACTGTAATCTGCGGTCTGTAATTCATGTAACGTCGTTGTGTTTAATGTTAAAGCCTGTCGTTTAGACGCATTTGCGAGGAAGACTGCAAACAGTGGACAGTATGTGGATTTAACACCGCCCGCGCCGCTTGTCATGTCGGTCATTTTGACGGAGGAGCGACACACGAACGACAGTCCCCGGGGTGAGCAGAGAGCCCATGCCCACGTCCATCACCCAAGGTGGGTTTGGCACGACCTGCTCCAGTAGTTATGTTGTTTTGTTCGTGAAACCTGCGTACGATTGTATTGTCGGAGATCGAGGGCAAGCGCGGCGAGCTAAGCTTGCGATGAAACATGGATTCACGTCTGCATAACAGGAGAAAAAAAATACTGCGTTACTGCGGATGAATGGCTGAATATTGGATATTCGACACATTTAAAGACATTTAAATTGTGATACATATCGCTGATTTTATTTATTTCCAAACAACTTGTGACGTCCTCATGATCATCCAGGGTATATGGACATATGTAACAAGACAGTAATTATTTAAAGAAAATCATAGTATGAGCTGATTTAATGCATATTTATGAATTCAACAATCAATATCACAAATTACATTCCGATATGCCACCTATTATAGATTAGAACAAGGGAGAAAATAAATATTCATTGTGTACCTATGTATATACAGAGGAGGACATGTTCTGATGCTTTGTTTTAATGACAGAAGTTCTCATCATTGCAATGAATGTCTCATACATGCACTGTACAACATCTGTAAAAACAAAAACAAAAAACGGCACACATACAGTACATATACAGTGCAAGTGTATTGAAGAAGTCACTGCACTTATGTCACAACCGAAGTACAGTGCAATGAGTCGTTGATTGTTAATTTTTTGTGGATTCAATGTGACTCCTGTGACAGGTGGATTTCCATCAGACTTGCAGACATGACACATGTGCACCAAATAGAAATTAGTGTTTTTGTGCATTTTGTTTAATTTGAGAATATGTTAATATTATTTAGATTAATTTGATTTTGTAATTTTATGTTATGCATATAGTTAAATTAAAGTTAAGAAGTTAATAAAGTAAAAATCATGAAACAAATCATGTCATGGGTAGAATATGTGATATATATCCAAGTTAAATGAATGTTGAATTCACAAATATGTACTAAATCAGCTCATATTAGGATTTTTTAAAATAATTACTCTCTTGATATATACCATGGATGATTATGAAGACGTCACACATTGTTTGAAAAACATCTGATATGTACCACAAGATAAATGTCTGTTTTTGAATGTCTCCAATATCCAGTATCAAACCAATTCAACCGCGGTCACTAAGTTTATTTTTGGTACATAGCACAAAGTTCAATACAAACAGGGGATAATATGTGTGCATGTTTATACATTATTGTCAATTCAGGGGAGAGAGGAGTGTGTTGCCGGTGCGCCCCAAGCTGTGAACTGCTGTGAATATTGTCTCATGCAGTGGACCTGGCCTAAAAGGCTGAAGGTTGGATCTTTTCGATGACCTGCCAGTCATTTGAGGCCCCTGAGCGCATTGAGAGTGACAGACGAGCCGACACCAACACCAGGACGGTGGAATCAGATGAGAGCCGCATCGCGTTGGCCATGAAGGAATTGAAAAACACAGGTCAATTCACAGAATGTGTTTACACACATTTCCTCATAATAGATGCCATTTTAAATCACATTGCTTTCATTTATTTAATACACATGTTGTTTCTCCTTTATCAGGCTGGTACTGGGGCAGTCTGACCGCCAATGAAGCCAAAGAAATCCTCCAGGACGCCACAGAAGGCACATTCCTGGTACGGGACAGCTCACAGAGGGATTATTTATTCACTATTTCTGCTGTAACATCAGCAGGTCCCACAAACTTGCGCATTGAGTATAAACATGGAAAGTTTAAATTGGACTCTGTTGTTCTGGTCAAGCCTAAACTCAAGCAGTTTGACAGTGTTGTTCATCTGGTAGAACACTATTTCAAGCTGTCCAGGAATAGTGATAAGACTACTGTAGACTCTCAACCGTCAGCACCTCCAAATGGAACTGTGCAGCTGCTTCTCACCAAACCTGTGTACACTGCCACACCATCACTGCAGCACCTCAGCCGCATTGCCATTAATAGGACAACACGGCACATCCAAGCTCTGCCAATACCCAAGAGACTCAAGGACTATCTTCTGGACTACACCTATAATGTGTAGCTGCTAACTACCTTCAGCCAGAGTCTGAGGAAGGATGGATTCAGTGATATAACCAAGGAGTCATAGGTAACAGGTGCTGTGTCATTTCTCCACTTGACACAAATTCAATATTTTGGACCTGTTGTCACATTGTAAGTAAGTATTTATTCATTAAAAATATGGTTTTGTGCATATTGAACAAGAACACTGTATGTTTAAAATGCTGGTCATACTTTTTACTGTGCTGAAAACAAGACTTGAAAATGCTGCAACTAGAGATTATCTACATCTGTGTTTTTAGCCTTCATAAATCATAAGACTTTGATTCCCCTTACTCAATTATACAGCATAACAGGACAATATTAAATAATGGCTATCTGGGCTATACCCAGATGCCAAAACGTGCTGCTGAGAGAAGAGATTTTAGAACTCGGATAGAGCAGTAATTAATATGGTGCAGGAAATGTGTAAATTTGGTGTTTTTAATGAAAACTGTATTTTCTCTGCAAGTATTTTCAAGATGCCCCCAATTAAGCTTTATACAGAATGATGATCGTAAACTGGTGCAAACAGTGTCTTCCTTTTTAAAATGAGACTATAAAGCTTTAGAGAAAATTATACTTAATTGTTTTTGGTGAGCGGGGGTAGTGGTATCAGCAGAAACAATGTTTTCTGGTGTCCATTTGGATTCATTGCTGTTTGTAGGATTTAATGGTGCACTGTGTCACTGTTCGTGTGGGGGTTTGCCTCCTTCTTGTTTCCACAGAAATGTTTTTGTGTTTTCTGGAACGTTCCATAGTATGACATTCAGTTTTTGTTATTATTGCTCAAAAATGCCTTGAAAAACAAACGCAGCACTTGGCTTTGTGGCGCCCCCTTGTCTTTTTCCAGGAAAATAGGTTTGGAACCCTGCACCAGAAAAGTTACATAGTGCACTTTTTCAACTTTGAAGTTGTCACTGTGTGAAAATATTCACAGAATAAGGTTTGATCATGGGCAAAAGAAAAACATGCATGTTTGTTGATTTGATCATGCGTCATCAGTCAGTGCTTACGTATGTTAGACACTGGTCTTGTTAGACTTTGTCCAGCTTTTAATAGTCACTCCTTGAACATAATAAGACAATAATCCAAAACAAAGTGCATCCACTACAATACAACTTCTTTTCTGTTCATTAAGACATCACAGTGACCTACCACAAAATAAAAACAATTGTGGTAACAATAAACATTCGAGTTCAGAAACTGAAATATGTATTTTGTATTACTGGCCATTAAAAAAGCACAGACACAAAATAAACTGCAATATTATGTGAGATATTTGCTTTCTATGGGTACACCAGATTTACATTTTTTGTTCAATGCAGCTTTTTCATAATTGACTATTTTTCCTGGAAAATACCTATTTATTGATTATGTTGCCTTTCTGTTCCTTTTTATTTAATAAAAATTGTACCAACTTAACAATTTTTCAATAAAAAAAAAAACTGTCAGTTTACTTTTTTTACTGGATGACATTTAGTTGGTGCAAACTCACTGAACCATCTGGATATATTTGAGAAATACTTCTCAAAGCTATTGACTCACAGTTGGTTAATATGTAGTCTCACTCACACCAAAACATTTCCCAGAAATGTCGCGTGCTTTCTAGTACACAGTGTAGGCTGTTTCAGACAAAACGCAAAACGGGCAAACCTGTTTTAAAACTTTCAGTGTAAAAAGTCACAAGAATGTTAAAAACTCTGGAATGGAGGAGAATAATAAAATAGAAAAAAGAAGTAGACCATGACCATAATGCAGTTTTCAGTAATTAATTGATCTAAATACCAATGGTATATTAAAAAAAAGGTTCTTAATACCCAGTGTAGAAATGTTTGTGTTTTTTCCTTCTTTTTGAATACAAAAGTAATTTTCTCACCTCAAAATAGTATTTGAGCTTCACAAAAGAATAATTATGTAATCAGTAGATAAAATGAAAAACTTTTGATGGGAAAACAGGTTTGAAAGAACGACTCCAGTCATTTTGCCTTTATATAAATGGTGAAATATAATAAACATAATAATTAAACAAAACAAGAGCTAGAAAGAAGATGGCTGTGCAGGGAAACATCAGAGGGACCTGAGGTACACAGTGTTTGCAATTTTCAGTGTACGTCCCTTTGCCTTATCGTACTGTAGGTTATTTTAATGGATCCATTAGACATTTGGATTAAAAATTATAGCAAACTCTATAAAATAAATCTCCATTCTCAAGTGTGTATGGTTCCACTTGGGCGTTGTTTCTAGTCGGACATAATAACAAACTCGCTGCTAACACTGGGCGCTGTTAGCTTAAACATGAGGGACACTTAAGTCTTATTATGGATAAACAACACAAGGAAGTACTGAGGAAACACAGACTGTGGCTCTCCGAGCAGCTCCTGGTGTCCGAAACTATCGTGCAGTTTTTATATCAAGAAGACATTTTAACCCAGGCTCAGGTAGAGGAAATCGAGTGTCAGAAAACTAACAAGCAGAAAGTGTTGAAGCTGCTGGACCTCCTGCCCTCCCGCGGGCCCCGGGCCTTTCACCTGCTCCTCCAGGCCCTGGACGACTTCAGCTGGGTCCGAGACGCACTGCAGAGAGACTTAGACACCCAGCCCGGTCCAGCACCTGGACCAGGCTCTGCAGGTCAGAAGTGCTTATCACTCAGTCATAAATGTGCTGTTCAGCCCTATGCCCACCTACTGCTCAATTAAATACTCAGTATAGACTTTAAATGAAAAATGTGAACATTCTTTAACTCAACATTGAGAATAAACCAGGAACTCAGGCTTATTTAGTAAGGCTACATTCACTTTACTTAATTATTACTTTTATGACTTTAGTTTTATCTTTTAATTCTTAAGTCCCTTAACATTTGTGAAGTGAATGTTAGTTTGGATGATGTGGATTCATGTGATCACGCTGTTACAGCAAACATCAGCCTTTGCTGCTGAAATGGATTCGGAGAGCTCCTGCTTGGTTTCCTGGAAAGTAGGAGACAAGTAATGTGGGAGGGATTCTGGGAGGCAACTGGAAATGAAATGCTTTATGTGCACTCCAGCAGTGATCTCAGATACTCTCATGTTTGTGTCTGGGGATGTCCTACTGCAAATTTTTTACCTTGAAAAAATGTTAAAGTAATTCTCTGTTTTAACAAAGACGGGACATGTTTTAGAGCAACTATAGCATTTTAGCCTTTAGGTTAATCAGTGTTTTGGTAGACCAGACACTGGATCATGGTTCTTGTAGAGGTGATTATATGTTTATTTGCTACAATTAGTTTTAGTAAACATAAACCTATAGATATTTTCTGAAACAATGTGTGAAGGTGCAGAGGTTGCTCTGAGCGCTACAAGACCTATCTCTTCTTTGATAAAGTCTCTGCTTCCAGGAACTGTGATGTCATGCAGCCTCTGCTTATTTTTTAGTGTTTCCTGAAACAATTCTTGATTACATCTATTAAATGTGTTACTAAGGCCGATTTATATGATATGGCCATAAAATATAAATTACTTTTCAACTTACATCTGGTTAAAGTAGAAACCACAAAAAAACTTCTTTTAGTATAATACCGTGTCTTTAAGTATTCTGGGTATTGTGTGTTTTGTCGTCATTCATGAAGCAGCTCAGTCAAATATTATTGTCTTCACAGATGATGTTTGTATCACTGAGCACCTCCTCCACAGAGTACCCACAGACCGCGAGCTGTGTCGTATCGCGACTCTCCTCGGGGGGCAGTGGGAGGCTGTACTGTTGAACCTGGACCTCACCACAGAGGACTTGTACCGCTGCCGTGCTGACCACCCGCTGGATGTGCAGGGGGCGGCTCTGGAGGGGCTGGTGCAGTGGAGGAGGGCACAAGGGAAGAGGGCAACAGTCCAGCAACTGATCAAGAGTTTAGAGGCAGCAGACATCCATGCATCTATCCTCCTGGATGCCCTTCACTAAGAATTTTATCTTTGAATTCTCTCAAGATTAATTCTGCCAAAACTATATTGTACAGTAGTTGTGTCTTTGAGCAAGGCACTTAAAGAACTTGACTCCCTTTTCTCTGTATATTTCTATATGTGAGAGTGAATGACAATGAGTGAAAACTCTACTACAATGTGTCCAGCATCTATAACCTGCACTGTCTCGACAAAACAAACAATCATGTTAGTGTAATGTGTAAACTTTCAAAGGATCTGAGGAGAGGCAACTCCTCACATAGATGAATGGATGTTTTTCAAGATTTTTTTTTTTTAGCAAAAGTGTACAAGCACCTGTAATTAAATAGATGGGTCAAAAGTGACACTGTAGAACAAGCAAAGCAATAACATCTCCACGGAGAAAAGCATGTTGCAGACCCGCACTACAGAAAGCTTCAGAAAAGCATTGGTTTTGTATGTGCAATGAGGAGTTTCTTTACTTCTCTGAGCAAAGTTTACTGAAATGACATTGATCCACGATTTGAAAGCTAAAATCTTGCAAATAAAAGCCACACACACTAACAAAGACTGCTCCGACTGTACTTAATTACTTCCTCAACTGTCTGTAGAGGTCATGTTGCTGCCTGGGATCTGCTTTCTGGTCGTGTGTGTTTTTTAAGGTGGCCCCAGAGAGAATCTACACCAGCCAGAAAAACAACAATGTTTCAGTACAAGTTTAGCCGTCTGCAAGTTGGTTGAAATCTGCTAATTTAAGTTTTCCACTTGTGCTGTGTCTTTCAAAAGACCCAAAGAAAACAGTTCTTTTGCGTGACTGGGCAACTTTATGTGAGTCCTGTGAGTTTCTCAGAAAGCTGTGAACACAGAGCTTTATATTCACACTTATTCCAAGAACTGGAAAAGTATTTACAGGCTTCTACTGCTAAGACGTTTATTATACTGCCCCTTCACTCCGGCACACAGAGTTTCATTTACTTTGTTTACATGGAACTGTTGTAACTTGTTATAAAAACTAGATTTTCATTTGAAAAGTAAGTAGGTACATACAAAAAAGCTAATAAATATAACAAAACGAGGTATATTCTGAATCATTTGAGTATGGTCGGGTCAGAATTCATTGTGAAAAAAAAACAATAGCCTCTTATTTGATATCTATATATTTCTATTTACTTGATATCAAAATCAAATACAAATTTCTTGTATCGTGATAATAGTATTACTCTCTAGAGGCGTGTAGAATATCTGAAGTCTTTTGTAAAGGTGAAGGCCAGTCTCAGAATGTGATAAAGTAACCTCTACAATTCAGAGAACTCCTGTAGGAAAGAGCTAAATGAGATTAGTGTAATCTATAAACAGCCACTTACAAACATTTTTTTTAAATTATCCATTGTTAAAACTTTACCCAGCAGGGGGCGTTTAACTGAACATCTGCCACAGCTCCACCGCAAGGGGGCAGACCGGACTCAAAAATGAAACCTGTGCACGTGAGGAAACAAAATACATACAGGAGCTTTGCTTTAAGAGCCTCTAAATGTGCGTGCATTTTTGATCATTTTCTAATTTGAGTAAAGCAAACTGTACATTGTTATCAATACATGCAAAAAATAGAAAATTCGTCTCTGCTACACAGCGCTTTTTCACTCAAGCTCCTTATGAGACTTCAGCAGACAAACGAAAATCTGATGAGACTCCTGAGTGTTTGTACTGCGGCTCCTGTCCCTCACACATCATCCATTTGTGAGAATCAGAGCCATAAACTACAGTCTATGGTCTGGGCATGATGCAG
>JACN01059670.1:0-14160 GCA_000787155.1 Scartelaos histophorus | reverse complement strand
TTTGCCTGGGATCCAGAAAACACACTTTTCCAATCCGGAGATGTGAGTTTGGTGGTGGGTGAACCTGCCCGAGTCCAGATTGGGCGTAACCGACAGATGTAGGAGCCAATCAGCGACACGCCCGGTCTGTCCGCATCAAAACGAAGAATCGATGAGCTCCTTTGATTCACGGGCGTCACTGAAGTACACATCAGACTGCATGGGTGTATCAGAGTCTGCACAACAGAGAGTGGAGATCTGAAGAGACATTTTGGATGTGCCAATCAAGATAATGCAACACTTTATAAACCCTCAATGAAGCAGAAAGAAAATCAAGAGTTAGGGGTAGGAGTATTCAGTTAAATTAGTTTTTGCTTATGCTTTATTGAGGTGTAGTTATTATAAAGTATTATCCAGATAATTAACCTGTTACTGCATGAGATAAGTCAGCACATTTCTGCTTTTGGAGTTAGTTGCTATAATCATTTTTCCACTAACTCGTTTCAAATCTGAACAAACCAAACACCTCCATATATTTTTATTTCATTCTCGACGCTCTCATCACATTCCTATAGATCAAAATGCACTGAAACCAACCAAATAGCCACACAAGGTTTGCCTTACAGCGCTGCCACCTCCAATCTCATCACTCGTGTGTGTTTGTGCTGGATGTACTCGGCTGATTCACCGGCCCCCGTCTCTCTCTTTCTCTGTCTCTCTGTCTCTTTCTATGTCTTTCTGTCTGTCCGTCCATGTGTCTCTGTTCTGTGTGTCTGGCAGCAGCGGTGAGTAATCCGTATAGAGCCGTGTGGATGACGCACACACCACACACTGGGAAGGAAACGGAGAGACGGAGAAAGAGGCGGCGGAGGGAGAGAAAGAGGGAAAAAAATGGAGAGAGAGCAGGGCTGGGAGAGGCAGAGACAGAGCGAGAGAAAGAGAAAGAGGGAGAGAGGAGCTCAGAGGGAAGCCCCATGACATCAGGAGGGCACACTCGGCTCTCACTGTACATATAAATACAGGCCTGATTCCACGGCTATTTTTGGAGCGCTGCATGGAGTTTATGCAGAAAGGGAATGTAAATAATGAGGCATAAACTGGAAAGTAGGGCTGGAGCATAACCGTTTTCTGATTTTTTTTTTCCTTGGTAGACTATAGGACGAAGATTAATAAAGTAAAATAGCGCTGTAATTTCCGGACAACTGTATAAGCTGCTAGTTTTTTTCTCACACTTTCAACCCTGCAGCTTATACAACGATGCTGCTAATACATGGACGGGTTATTTGTTTATTGACACAGCGGATGCACACACAGCCTGAGTGTAGAAAGTTACGCTGTTGCAACACTATTAATGTTGTCAGCACTATAACAGTTTATATATAAAATAAGTTATGATACAAAATAAAACATTAGTGAGTTAGATACGTGTTAATGACCCATATGTGTTACATGCAGATGCGTAAATTGTGCATAAATGACAAGAAGAAATGTCTCAAAATTCAGTAGCAGGACATCCACTCATACCTGATTGATACAACTAACCCTGCCCCCAGGAGAGCGGCTCTTTCTGCAGGAGACATGTGCAGTAGAGTGCTAAAGCTGCAGTCTGATAATCCTGTCATAATTCTGTCATTTTACTGCCATGTTACAGACACTGTTCAGAAAAAGCATGTACCGGTACAGAATTAAACATTTTAAAAATCTATGTACCATCTTTTTGTGTAAATATCTCAAGTTACAACGTGGACACCTGCTGCTTATAGACAAGTGCAGCCCATATGTGGCAGTGTGACCTGTGAGCACGTCTTGCCACTTTAAGAGACTCTTCCCATTAACCAATCGCGATAGCTGTCAAACAATAAATATCACTTCCTGTGTGTCACTCGCCCTCTGACCTATGCACTTCCTGTGTCCCCCGGTGTACCTCTGCGTCCTCCGCCTTTCAGTTATTAGTCTTGCTTTTTAGTGACTTCAATCATTAGTTTGGTCATAATATGGTTATTCCATTTAGTGCCTTGGCCTGTTACCTGGTGCCACAAGTTGCGCTCCAGATCCGTTGTCAAAGCGCCGCAGTGTGTGTACCTGTGAGGCGAAGCTGGTATGTAGGAGCCACAAACCTTTGCTGCCAGTTTAGCTGTAGGCATTAGAAATAACTTAATATTTCTCTAGATGTGACTCCTGGGAGCTGAGGTGTGGTGCTGGAGCCGTCGCCTTGCCCTTTTCTCTTACGCTTTGTCTTGTCTTCTCTATTTCTTTTTGTACATGTGTGATTGACCGAATGGACATACACCCAGTTATGTATGCACATGTCCTTATAATTATATTATGTGTAAATTAAATGTACAACTTATTTGAAAATGGAACAATGCCTCTGTATGGTCAAAAACGAGCCTGTGTGACCTTTTTGGTGGTTTTCTGGGTGGCATTGCTGGTAATTGTTTTTTTATGTACTTTTCTTGACAACCACCATCATACCACATCCCTTCATGCTAAATATATATGTACTTTTGTCATATATATGTACTTTTCCTGGACTATTCAGGTCCGCTCAATAATTCAGGTATTACGCTATTTGTTCTTCTAAATACAGTTTGTGGACTGTTCAAAGGTCCAGTATAACACAACATTTACTCTTGTGAGCTTTAAGTCATGTTTTAATCTTGTTTCCTCATCAAAAATGTGAATGTTTGTTTCATTCACACATGAGTGCATAACCCTTTATTATTAATCTGTTTACATTTCCAAAGCTCAACATGCTCTGTTCCACCTTGTGATGTCACCTTCACCTTTTATTCAGTAGACATTACATACATCCTGTATTACCACATGACATCATAAGGTGTAACGTGGTTTGCAGGGGTTGTGTGTGTTAAACTTTTGTGAATGAAACAAAACGCTGCTCCAGGTCTGTTTATGATGACCAAACATTATAATACAGATCAGAAAATAGCCTAATATGGGCTCTTTAAATCACTACACCACCGCTTAACACAAGATAAAATGTTATAATCTAAACCAGAAGCTAAATCAATAAACAGATTCATAGAAGCTGATTTGATATTTTAATAAGCACCATGTATTTTAATAGCCAGTTAATTAGCGTTTGCGATGGCACTATTGTCCACAAAACCTGACAGAACATGACTGATGCCTTTTCTTTCGTGGCATCCCTGTTTTGTGACCACATAACAGCTCCGTGTCATTAGCCTGAGTGATGTGCATTTAACACTGCTAATCAGCCTGCTTCCCTGTGATAGCGTTTCATTAATCGTCTGATCCCGTGGCACTATAAAGACGATGCTATCTGCGCTCCGGGCCCCGGGTCGCGCTCCGCTCTGTGTATCTTAGCGGTAGCGCCATGTTTATAGCCAGATCGTTAGGAAATTCTAATTGTGCTTCCGCGAGATGGATTCGATCTGCCCTTTGGTTCGTGACATAACATTTAGATGGAACATTTACCTCGTGCGCGGAAAAAGTCATCCACGCTCACCCCGGGAACTGCAGCCGGAACATGCTAATTGAAAGCTCTGTATTCAAATGCTAAGTTGTCTTGAGCGGTGAGAGGATAAATGTTCAAGGTGCTATATTACGCTAAATTGACTTGTTATAATGTTGTTACCTGATGTGATGGTTTGTTGCATCTACATCTGCAATGCTCAAAATGCTCTGTTCCACCTTGTGATGTCATGAAGTGAAGATTTTTACTTTTACTCCAGAAGAGATTGGCAACTACAATGATCCAAAAGATTCTAGTGAAGGTCTATGGAGTCTAAAAACACAGAGGAGCAATTTCTATGTAGTGTTTTAGGTTGTAAGCCTAAATACGCAGGGTGAATGAAACAAAACACAACTCCAGGTACGTTTGCGATCAGGAAATATTAGAACGCAAATTAGAAAATAGCGCAGTGAGGTCATTCAATGCTTTATAAGGAGCGTCGACCTCTGTTATATCTTTGCAAAAATGAAAACGCAAGCGCAGATCGTCCTTACGCTGCCCTAATGCATCAGGATGACAAACAGGGGAAAAAGGTGAGAGAGTTTACAAGCATCTCGTCGAGGTTTCGGAAAGTCTGACCAAAGCTTTCGCGTGGTGTAATTATATATATTATCTGTTTAGCTGATGCATAAGTCTGGGAAACTGGAGCATCTGCAGTTTGTATCAAGCAGAATTCAACATCAAGACCACTAAACAGAACATTTTTGCACTTTAAATGTAGCAGGCATTTAGTATGACATAAGCACAATGGAGGTACAATAAGATTACTGTCATTACTACAAAAATTTACAACAATTTAAGTACAAAGAAGTGGGTGTATTCAGGTGCGGGTGCAAACAGTCGATCATCTTGAGAAAAAAAAGCAATTAAAGACGCTCAAACATGCACAAATAACTCCAAATACAACTCCGAGAGGGTAAAACGAGAAGAGGAAACAACTATAACACTGGTTAAAAGCTCCGAAAAGTCGATTTTTGCATAATAGGTTTGCTTTAATGCGGCTCCACACTCAAACACACTTCCCCAATTACTCCTCCCTTTGTCCAGCCTCTGTCACGCTCTGATTAAAATGCAGATGGAAGTGTAAAGGCTCAGAAGATGCAGATAGCGGTAGTTTCCTCCTCCGGACCGCTACTTAGCGAATACTTGATCAAATTAAACGGTGGAAAATAAAATAAAATGCGTACAGTACTGTGGATATAAGCCAAGCATGCATGCATTTTTTTAACTTTTCAGCTTCTTCTTTTTGCATTTCCATCTCTATAACGACTTTGAGAAAGAAAAAATTGTGGAATATATTTTTTAGCATGTCACTTACTCTTATTTTGTGTTGTTTTTTCCATTGTTCCAACTCCCCAGGGGAACCATTCACATTTCTGCTGCTTCTTTTGTTGCCGACTTTAAAACTGCAAAATTACTCGTTTTCTTTCTTTGTTTTGTTCGATTGCGTTTTGTATTTTTAATCGTCCGGTGACCTCGAGTGCCTTGAAATCATACGTTTTATATTCTCTCTCGGTAAGAAAGTCCAAGGTTTTGGGGATCGGTTTTTGTGCAGAGTTTTTATGCGAACTCCTGGCGCTCCGGTTTCCCCATCGCTATCAAAATAAAACATACACAAAAGAGCAAATTCCTGCAGCTAAGGTTGTCCTGACCAAGCCGAGTCCCCGTGGCTGTGGTCTCCCGCTGCTCCTGACAGGATGAAGGATGGGCCGAATGCAGAGTCGAGTCTCCGCGGGGTTCAATAAAGCCTGCCTACACCTATAGCCTTATTACCCGTCCAGCCAGAACCACACGCTTTGACAAAACTTTACAAAGATGAGTGGATCCTGCACTGTTTGAGTTCAGAAAGTTTGACTGACGGATGGATTAACCAATCAGAGGCGTGGTCTGTTTATGGTGAGAACAAACATGGCTGCTTCCACTTTACAAAGGAGAAAAATCTACATAAAAGACTGAAAACGCAGATTTTTGCAGAATAATCAAAGGATCAGACTATTACATATCCCAAATTGTATATTTTGTTTTGAAGATCATGAAAATTTTGGAGAGACGAGATATAAATGAGCAGTATTTATAGTCTGGATAGATTTACCCAACGAGTAGAGTAATTTTATTATATTTCCAAACTTTGACATTTTTAGACCAGTGCCTTGGACATTTATGACAATTTTTTTTCAAATATTTTTTAATAATTTTCAGACTAAAATGTTCACATGAAAAATTTACCACATTAAGATCGGTTAACATATAACAAAAAGCAAAATAAAACAAAAAAAAACAAAACAGGCCATTTCACTCAGTCACACATTCACAAACAATGATTTTACGATACAATTTCTCACAGTTACAGATTAGTCAAGGATCAATATTCAGTGAAATTTTAAAAAGGAAAAAAATGTGTACACAGCAAAAAGTGGAATGAAAATGTTTTAACATTTTCTTAGGGTTTATATGAGTCCAGTCTGTTCTTCATTCAACATTCATGTTCAACGTTCAACATTTTCCGAAAGGTTAATTAAGTAACACTGGACTTAAGATGAAATTATGTTCAAAACTGGTGGGTGGGAGGTGCCAAATTAGCACTAAGGGAAGTTGAATTAACACTGGGGAGAGTTGAATTAATTTCAGCCATATCAACTCTGGCAAATAACCTCAACTCAAACCTCCATTTATCTTTCAAATAGTTAAAATAACACTTTTTGTGTTAAAAACAACTCTGAAATATTTTACCCTGACATTTTGTGCTGTGTAGAGGAGAGGAAAAGAAAACATAATATATATACACATCATTCAGATTTTTTAGATATGATATTCAAATAAGGTTCCCATAATTTTGCAAAGTTGTTTAGTTTTCCTCAGGTAAGTTTTTACACTACAAGCACGATCATCTTCACTGTTGGTAAAGCAGATTTTTGGCCATTTTTGAGCTGATTTTTTCAATTGTGTGACAGTTTTTCTGATTGAGCCGAGTTTTGGCTTAATCATGTGTTGTGCTTTGTGTTGCAAACATGAAGTAACGAGAACTGATTAATACCTCTGCTCCTGATCGGCAATCGTTGGTCAGAAGAATATCAAGCCTGTTTGAAATAGAGCTGTGTTGAAAAAATCGATTTTCCAATTCTGAATCGATTCGCATATTAAATTCTCAATATCGATTTGCGCGTCCAAAAATCGATTACTAAATATATATAAATACAATTATTTTTTAGTAGCCTATTCCCCCGGTAAACTTTTATCTACGTGGCGTCCATGTTATTCACGTTGTGGTGCACTCGCACCATAGACTCTGCTGCTCTCGCCATCGTGACAGACAACGGCGCTAATATGGTGCGTGCGGGTCATGGGTCTAACTCACGTCGGCTGCTTTGCGCATAGAATCAACCTCGCTTCACAAGCCGGTCTCAAACTCCCGAATATTGCACGTCTGCTTGGGAGAGTGAGGCACATAGCGAAGTTTTTCCATCGCAGTACTACAGCCACTCTCACAGCCATCAGTATCTACCAATACTTGCATCATTTGCTGTTAAATGTCAATCTAAT
Source organism: Scartelaos histophorus (assembly GCA_000787155.1). NCBI lineage: Eukaryota > Metazoa > Chordata > Actinopteri > Gobiiformes > Gobiidae > Scartelaos > Scartelaos histophorus. Next base: position 7,145 of record JACN01059670.1, on the reverse strand, counting down.
GCTAGTTTTAACATGTTGTATGTAAAACAGGTTAAGGTTAAAACATTTTTTTTTAAGAACACTAACCAGAATCGAGATTGGATTGGATCGAATCAAATTGGGATAATCGATCCTTAATCTTAAGAATTGGAATCGAATCGATTCTTGAGATTTGAATCGATACCCAGCCCTAATTTGAAATCCAGTTCTGTCTTGTGATGGTTTTGCACTTTTGAAGTAGTTTGTGAATCGTGATCTGTGAACTAGTGAACCCTGTGATTTGGTTATGCGCTTTGAGCTTTAGCTTTATATTATGGGCTAAGATTCTACAAGGATTTCCTCTTCTAGTCGTATTTTAACAGCAACATAAAATCAGTTTTGCTCTTTCTTACTAAATCTACAGATATGAAGCACAGTGGAACATCTGCTTGTCATGAAATGAGAACACAGACACATCTCCTCCCTGTAAATCCCTCTTCTCTCTCCAGGACGCTCTGACTGCTGAACTGTCCTTGATCCACAGCTGTTTGGGGCTCAGCAGAAAGAACTGTCAGGCCCCTCCTCCTGTTCCCCCCTCTGGCCTCTCCTGTACCAGCCCCGCCTGCCGTGTGCCAGGCAGGGACGGCAGGTGTCTGCACACTTCCACCTGGAGGAGCTTTAACACCGCGGCACCGCATCTGCTTCTTAATCAAAGTACGTGTCACGAAATACAGACGGGGAAAGGCCCGGAACGAGATTTGGGTGATGAAAGACGACACAATCCGGCTCCCAAAATAAACAAGAAATGTAATTATCCTTCTGTAGCTTCATTAGCTCGCGAAGAGGCTGTGAAAAACAACTCGGTGGTGGGCACGCTGACATAACGTAAACTTATTTGTGCGTAAAATGTTCACGAATAATCCAAAATGCAATGACGTAGTTGGAGCAAATACAATCACTCAAGAGAAAGGCCATAAATTATCAAAGTTATACTCAAGTTTGGAGAATCTTTTACTTTATTGATTCAAAAGGGAAATTATTTGTGCACATTAGCTGTAATATCACAAAAAATATATATAAATGGTGATATAAATTCAAGATAAGTAGCAAAAATGGCAAGAGACTAGTGTCAAATGACTGTAAGTAAATAGAAATAAAGTAATTAAAATATATCTTGCTAAATATAAGAGGAAAAACTGAATGCTTCAAACTAATTACACAAAACAACTACATTTGGGATCTGAAATGTTGATTTCTTCCAAAAAATAAACAGGTTGTTGATTCGAAGAAACTGTTTTACTGTTTTCAGCTTTGGCAAACTCTTTTCCTTTTCCTCTTCTGTCTGCCAAGAAGTTGCGTGTCGCATTTCCAGTCATTTCTTGGTTTTTGCTTACCTTATTTTCAGATTTATTTTAGAATGTTGTTTGCTCATCACAAACATACCCGGAGTGGTGTTTTTGCTTCATTCACACGTGTTTAACTCGCAAACTCTGCATATTTAGTTCTTTTCTCAAATGTAAAAGACTCTTTTCCTTCATTGCAATGTCATACAGTGTTTTAAACTCCATGCAAACTCCTTTAAATAATATAAATTAATAGGAAGTGGGTCTAATTCTGAGCCCCTTAAACCTTAAATTTTGACCTTTAAAGACAGTTTAACTCAAACATGCATGAATGAAACAAAACACAATTCTAGATATCGACACCTTCTTAAAATAATCGCATTTTTTCTGGTTTTTCACGAAACACAAAAAATTCCCCTCAAAATTTAAATTATGGCATAAATTACGGCAAAGTAAACAGGCAAAAAGTGACTTAGGCGATTTTAGGAAGGTGACATGTGACAAGGTGATGTGTTTTTGATGAGGTAACATGGCTTAAAGTCGACAATACGATGACTGTTTTTATGTATGTATTTATTTAAAATAGCAAAACGCGGTGATATTAAATCAAAGCCAATAATAATTAAAAAACAAACCAAGTCTGAGCCGCCGAGCTAACCAATAGAATACATTACCATCATCATGCTAAACATACGTCGACAACATTACACACTACACCCCACAGCTTGGCTCCACAGCATGGTGTAAGTGCTGAATCCCATAATGCACCGCTGTGATCATCTTCAATGTTTAATGGTGGATGGTGCCCAGCAGAGCGTCGCTGCCACCTACTACGGGTACACTGTTAGGACATCCTCATTTGCATACATTAATATTACGCAAAATGGACTCGCGTGAGCTTTTAGTCGAGTTATAATGTCGTTTCCTCGTCAAAAAAAGACCTGGAATTGTGTTATTAGTCAGTCTGCAGTCTGTTTTGCACATTTTAAGTCTAAATAGAGTACCTAGCGTGCAGGTGCAGTATGACTTCTTTAACTCGGTGCACTTCTGCTGTGAATTGCCGGCGCTGGTGGAGTCGTCGGCGCCTTCAGACCGACGCGCTCTCTGAATCCGTCACGGTGAAGTCCAAGGCCTCGTGTGTCTGCGGGGCTTTTCTCGTAACAACAGACTGTGTGGGTGAATGATGTTTGTGTGCGCGGACTGGAGAGAGGAGAATGAAGTACGCTACGCTGCTCGGAGGTATATACGCTATAGAGGAGGAGATGTGTGATACTACTACTACTGCATATTTTTTTCCAGATATGTCAGTGAGGTTGGTTTCATTTTCATATTTAATACACTCCCTGCTGTGGCGCTTAAAGAAAACCTGTTGTGCTATATCCCTATAATCTATGTCACCCGTGGTTTAATTATGCGTTATAAACATGTATTTTAAATCACAGTATTGCGGTATTGCAGTATTACAGGTTGCTCAAACATGTACGAATCACTCCAAACACAACTTCGAGAGACACATTAGCAATGCACATTTATACACTAATATCAAAGAAATAGATCCTCAGTTCAAAATCCCAATGTATTTATGATATTTGTAAGTTGATTCAGTCCAAATTGGTTAAAGTACACAGATATATTTGAATTATACAAGACCATAATGACCAATCTTCCTGCCGGGCTAAGTTATAATGTAATAACATGTAATGCACGATGGTCCTGTAGAGTGGCTCTGCTCTTTTATGATGACGCACATCCAAAACCAAACTAAATGAAAACTTAAATTGCCTCCATTGATTCCTCTTTAAACCAGCTGGTACCGACAGACTCTATCCCCCGCACGGAAAGGTCATTGGTCCAATATTTGGTCCAGAGACATCCTGACATCATGTGTGGTCAATACTAATTGTACTTAAAGGGGCTCTGAAAGGTTATGCTTACATTAGGGACATTAGCAAAGAGGCTAAGCTAAACGGATTGGGACGTCGTTATGGCAACCGATGGAAACGTAGACGGGCTCGTTTTGGATGGTGCTTTGGTGGGTTTGCCAGATACATAAGAAAAAGTACGACAGGAAAACTTAAAAGTGCATTGTGTAACTTTTTGGTTGGGGATCCGTTGGTTGGTTGGTTGGGGCACCTGCTTCTGCATGGAATGTTCCGCAGTACGACATTAAACAGCTCCACCTTATATTTATTCATTTGCAGGTGGTTTTATAGCTCAAAAATACCTAAAAAAAAACCCCAGATCTGAGCTGTAACTTGGTCTAGTTTGGTCTCCTTGATGATATAAACTTTTAATGCCATACTGTGAAACATTCCAGACAAAGCATTAACATCTCCATGGTGAAAAGAGTTTAATGGACCCTCCACCACTAAAGTTACGCAATGCACCTTTCAAAAGAGTTAATATGTCTTCAGTATTTGTGGATTTCAGTATTATGCAGCAAGCAATTTTATCAGAAAAAAGCTTAAAAATATAAATGAATGACGATACTTTAAGGAGTTTTAAGTGATGTTAGAATGTTACCCCGCCAAATTTATGCAACGTAAGTCTTTATTTTAACACAATCTGACCAAAAATAACCTATTTAACTGAAACTACAACAAGTGAGATGATTTGTGTGGTTAAACACATTTCTCGCATGTAAAATTGTCACAAGCTATAGCATTAGCCAACTACATTTTTAACTGGACTGAAAAGTAAAGGTTTGAGACTTGCGAGACATGTTCATAGTTTCAGGAAAAAATTAAATTAAATAAATCAATACAACTAAATAATAATTTTTAAAAAAAAATTAAAAGTGTTTAAAAAAGAAAGAAAAAAAAAAGATTCAATTGTTTCTACTGAACAAAATTTAACACAAATCTGTATCAAAATCACTTTATTTGAAGACTTTAAAATATGCCCAAAATACTTACATACATTTTAGTTTTTACAAATACATTTTACTATTTAAGTAGATTTTTAAACATTATTTAAATATTTTTTTCATTTGATACTTTAACTTGAGTACTGTATATTTTTGCTCCAGTATCTGTACTTCACTTAAGTATGTTTAAAAATGTGTACTTTTACTTTTACTTTACTACGTTTGAGAGCAGGTATCTGCACTTTCTACTCCACTACATTTTTAACTGGACTGAAAAGTAAAGGTGTGAGACTTGCGATACATGTTCATAGTTTCAGGAATAAAATAAAATAAATTTTAAAAAACTAAATAAAAAAATTAAAAATTAAAGTGGTTAAATCTGTATCAAAATCACTATATTTGAGGACTTCAAAATATGCCCAAAATACTTACATACATTTTACTTTTTACAAATACATTTTACTATTTAAGTACATTTTTAAACAAGTGCTTTAATACTTTTATTTAAGTACATTTTTTTCATTTGATACTTTAACTTGAGTACTGTATATTTTTGCTCCAGCATCTGTACTTTACTTAAGTATGTTTAAAAATGTATACTTTTACTTTTACTTCTTACGTTTGAGAGAAGGTATCTGTACTTTCTACTCCACTACATTTTTAACTGGACTAAAGATTAAAAAAAAAACACCAAAAAACAATGCAACTTAAGTCTTTATTTTAGCACAATCTGACCAAAAATAACCGATTTAACTGAAACTACAATAAGTGAGATGATTTGTGCGGTTAAACACATTTCTTGCATGTAAAATTGTCACAAGCTATAGCATTAGCCAACCGTTTTTCAGTTCCTCATTCAAACTCATAACCTGGACCATGAACGCTTGTATTCATTACAAGTTCTTGAAAATGTGTTTTTTCTTTTCTTTTCTAAAACTTTTTGTCTGTATTTGCTCTATGTCACCATGGTAACTCCGCCTGCAGAACACCGCCAGCTCGACGTCATTGCAGAGCATCAGTATATTTCACCTGATTGTTCTTGATGGAGCATGAATATAGTTTTTCATACAAACTGACCGTGTTCCTTTAGCGTCTTTGTCAATGACAGTGTGTACTACAAAGTAAAGTCACAATCCACCATTACCAAGGATACGCCGGCTTTCGGAGAATCCCAGGTGATCAAACCCCGATTCTACCGCTCTGGCCTAATAAGCTCTGCACATCAAGGCTTTTTCTTTCTCTTCCTCTTCTCCTCCTACTTCCTACCCCCTCGCTCGCGTCCTACCTCCTATTTCCTTGAACCCATTATGCTGCACGGACGGCGCTTCACAATGAAACTCAATCGCATCAATCGCAATTTAAACCAGCCCCCTTTTGTCGGTCAGAAATACCTCTCCGTGCCGCGGATGATTTTGGGTTTAATTTGGACTCGTGCGCATTGGGGGTGGTCATTATTTGAACTGAAAAAGGAACAAAGGAAACGGACCAGAAATGACAGGGCCACACTTATTAAGCTTTCTAAAGATGTGAGACTATTCCGGCGCTATTCTCTGCAGGGCAATTAGTTTAGCATATTCGCTTGATGTATGGCGGTGCGTGCGCATAAGCAATGACATCTGCACCGCCAGCTCTGTCACTGCTGATTGTCAGTGCGAGTGAGGAAGTCCTATTAGGCTCTTAATTGGGACAATTAGTTTAGCAAGAAATGGCGTAAAGTCACTTGCTTGGTCCATAAGTGGTTTATGTGATTAAAAAAACATTATTGTGTCAAATTAATTTACAATAAAAACAAAACTAGTTGCCAAAAAGTATTCCTTTACTTTCCTAATGCAGTTCTAACATCCTAGTTACTCACTGGATGAGTTTAGAAGCATGTTTCACGCTTCAACTAGCATGCTAACAGCGCACCAGCTTTACTTCCTGTTTCGCCCACAATAAAAATGCTTTATCAGTAGATTTGGACAGCACACAGCATTAAAGGGTCCATACTGCGCTATTTTCTGATCTATGTGATAATGTAGTTTGTAGTTTAATATTTTCTCAAACAGAAAACACTCTGTTCCACCTTGTGATGCCATAGGGTAATACAGGAAGTGCTCCACTCACCTTCACTTGAATCATTTGGATAATTTCAGAGCTGTAAATGCCAATCTCTACTTGGCAAAAGATTCAATTTTTGCCAATTTAAAATATGCCCGAAATAATAAATATGTCCAAAATACTTACATACATTTTACGTAGCTGTTAACTTGAAACCTACCACTTCATGACATCACAAGGTGGAACGGAGCATTTTGAGGTGTGAATGAAACAAAACACAACTTCATTTCTGTTTTTAAGGCAGTAACAGCATTATAACATGACAAAAACCTCACAAGACTCAATTTTGCGTAATAAAGGACATTTAAACATCGACCATATACTATTTAACTACTAAAAATATGAACGGCATTAACTAGTTCTGAGTGGTGGTATTGCGATAGGTCACATAGGATGTGTCGCTTCTCTTACTTCCTTAAATGACAGCACCCTTAATAGGTGTGACTCTGAGCACCCTGAATAGCTCCCATGTGTGGGGTTCAGCAACAGAATCTCGTCAAAGCTTTTGCACCCGGTTTAAAGTGAGACAAATTAAGGGTCTTGTATTTTTATCCCCAAAGGTGTAATTAGAAAATGAATTGATTTGAATGGGAGAAAGTGGAATAATAAAACAGCCCAGTTAAACAAATTTACAACCCATTAAAAAGCCAAGCTGATAGTAAAAGTAAAAGTGATAAACTGTTAGATTTAAGTAAACGTTTTAAGTATCTGTACTTTACTTAAGTAGATTTTAAAATGGATACTTTTGCTTTTACTTTACTACATTTGAGCAGGTATCTTTACTTTCTACTCCACTACATTTTTAACCTGAAAAGTAAAGGTTAGAGACTTGCGAGACACGTTCACAGTTTCAGCAATTAAATTAAATTAAATTAAAT
>KN498734.1:10684-21161 GCA_000787155.1 Scartelaos histophorus | reverse complement strand
TTTATTTTATTTTATTTTATTTACAGTTTTTATGCACAAAAAGGGTGCCACCTTATGACATCAACAGGTGGAACATAGCATTTTGAGCTCTTGAGAGGAAGATTGAAGATTCAGGATTACTCAGAGGTAAATACAACTTGAAGTATGTTATGAAGTAAAAACAGTAACATGGTTAAAATTTCAAGTAAGTACTGTGGGCACAAGACTGGAAAAAATCTCATGAACCACCACAGGAACTGCGCATGAATTCAATTCAAAGCACTACCAGAAGGTGGAGCCCTTGTCTTTTGCACCTCGGCTTTGTATTGAGGACTAAGTAACTGCCTTGGTCTGACTGATGATTGATGATAAAAGGATCTTAATAAAGTCAAACAAAGACTATAAAACACAAGATTTGGCATGAGTGTATAGCTGCTTAGATTAATCAGCGTGCATTGTGAGACCTGACTTATCTATAATTAGAGTTTTTGTGGTTCAGAAAGTAGAATTTCCTTTATTTGTTCACTGTTTCTAAGTTTAAAAACAGAAGTCTAGGAAATGCTAGATTCCAGTGTTGACAGAGATACAGGGTTGGACTAAAATACATTGGATAAAATCAATGACATGGAATCTGCTATGGAGGCTAGACTGTAGGAGGGAGACAGCGTTTTCAAAAGAAGATTGTGACTAAATACTGCTATTGTGAAGTTTTTATTTTCTGGCCTTAGTGGACAAATTAGGCAGTAGTGGAGGCACAAGTGAAATAGATACAGGTCAACTTTATGGCACTAAAACACTTTTAATATAGAAATTTCAGCTACTGTACTTGTTTATTCACAAAAAAGGCATAAATAAGATGCACTTGTACATATATTGAGACCATGTTTTTACTTCACTCACATGTATCTGAGTGCATCATTTGCAAAAATCACCTTAATTTTCAATACTGTGAATAATCCCAAACTTTCGATTGACATTACATTATCTTCTACTTCACTTTTGCCTCCAGCTGCCTCCACTCTGGAATTTACAATGTTGTTTAAGATGCAAAAAAATCCAAGGCACTCACCGGTTAAAAAAAACGCCTTTATTAATTTACGGCATGTCAGAATGGACAACTTTAAAACCAAAGAGCACCACTGTGTTTTTTACTGTGTATTATCCTCTGGAGGTCCAGGAAGCACTCCTTTTGAAACTTTTTATATTTACAATGTTGTTATTTACAAATGTTTAAAGGGTCTATACAGTCACACAATGTAATGTCAAGGACTTACAACCTTTTGTGCTTTATGCTCTATTGTGGTAGCCTGCATGCCCTGATTAACTTCTACTGGACCTTTGAATAATAACAAGGGTCAGTAGTTTTACACATTAGAAAACAGGGAATGTCTGTGACAGTTTAAAAACACTCTTAATTTATGTCTTTTAATTTGGAGTAGACGATAAGGGGGGGAAAAACAACATCTTGTGTAACATGACAGAGATGAATGGAAAGGAGAGGGAATTTTAAGTGAGTCTGAAATTGTGCCTGAGGCGATAAATCAAATTCCCTTCCAGTCCAGCAGATGGCAGAGGAACCTGCCCAAATACGTTCTGCTGAATTCTGCAGTTTTTGGAAATGCCCAGGAGGGAGCGTGCTGTTCAAACTTGTTCTGAATTGAGTGAAGCTGTTTTGGGGAGCAAACTTGTTGCTGTCAGTCAGTTCATTCACATTCTGTACGTTTATTAAAAGGTGCACTATGTAACTTTTCTGGTTACAGTTACAAGTTACAGGTCAGATCTGTGGAGAGATGACCCCACTCACAGTAGAATGCACATTTTATTTAGCAACATAAAACACTTGTAATTAAATAATTGTAACAGCAATCTACTGTAACATTCCGGGTGAAGCAATAACATGCCAACAAAGACAAGCCCACTCACAGTAGAATGCACGTTTTATTTTGCAATATAAATCACTTGTAATTCAATAATTGTAAGATACTGTAACATTCTGGGTGAAGCAATAACATGTCAACAAAGACAAGCAGGTGGTGCACCCAGCAAAGTTATGTAGTAAAACTTAAATATAATGTGACAAGATTATAGTTTCTATACACACAGTTTACATTTCAACTTGGCTGCAGGAGATTGCCCAATAACTAGGCTGACTTGAATAGAATTAATGGAAAAGTGTTGTTTTATATTATGGTGAAACCTCATTTGAATTCTCCTTATTGACAATGCATGATATAAAACTCATTAAGAAAGAAAATAGTTTTATTAAAGATGCTTTGTAACGTAAAATGTACTGTGAGCTTTTAGGTATAGAACATTGTCACATAAAACAGGCCTACCTGAAGGTGTGTTTTGTTTTATTCGCGCATGTTTGAGTATTCCTTTATTATAAGTCTAAATCTCCAAAGCTCAAAATGCTCTATTGCCCCTTATGATGTCATGTGGTGATATTTTTCAAGTTAACAGGTACCTTTACCTTTTATTCAGGCAATCCCAGGGCTGAAATTAAGCTATCCAAACAATTAGTGTATGGAGTTTAAAAAAAACAATATTAAAACATCACATCACAAGAAAATAGTGTAATATGGCCTTTTAAATAGAATATGTTCACAAGTAACCCTAACTTTAATTAAATGTTGGATAGTAGATTTGAATTTGTAAAACAAGAACTATTTTGTGTAAGAAAAGTTTATCTCTCCAGTAAAGTTGCTCGTTGAAGTGACCTTTGTGTAGGGTGACCAGATTTAATAACTGGGATGTTGTTATAAATAAAACTGTGAAAGAAAGCACGACATTGTCCATTCTCAACTCACTTATGGGTCACTATAGACTTTTGTTGGTGCATTTTTTTCACCTTAAAGCCATGTCCAAGCACAGTTTTCTATATTCTAGCTAAACAAATAACAATATATTCACCTTGTTACTGTTGGTGGGTATCAGATTGGTCAAAAGCAGGCTGGAACATTTCTTATATCTGGGAAATTAATGGTTTTGGATAAATCTGCTGGGACAGGAAACGCACTTCTCAAAACTCGGACTGTCCCGGGTAAATAGGGAAGTCTGGTCACCCTGTTTTTGTGCTCAATATCATTTAAAAGGGCTACAATATGCATATCGGCCTATAAACTCTTTGAAAAACTGTAAACTAAAACATTCAAAACTCCGGAATGGTGACAAAATGTGACTTTAATGGGAAAACTAGGATTAATTTATCACAATATATTAAATATCACAAGAAATTAAAAATCAAGGGAAATTTGGAAAATGAAAACCTCTAAGATCCATGTGAACGATATCAGAACCCTTGCACAAACACTTGCAATTGTGTTTTACGCTATTTGTTTATTTGACAAGAGTTTATGATGAACACAGTATAAATGTACAAATGCAAAATCCACATTTTAGGGTTTTACGGGACAAATCCTTAGAGAAATGTTGAGCCGAACAGTTTTTCTCTTCAGATAAACCATTATTATTTACATCTGCTTGTTGGTTAATCATTGTAAATATCTTATGTAAGGTTCATTTTACCTCCATTATAGAATTTTGAACATTCTGATGACATAAGATTTGAAAGGGTCTATGGGAACACCCACTGCGTCTCTGGTAACATTTCAAAGTCTAGGATACAAAGTGCCTGTTATATAATACGGTCCTCCTGTGTCTTTCTAAGCCTAAGCAGGTCCGTGCGCTGGCTTCCCGTAGCGCTTTACGTGAGCTTAATTTGTCACGTGGTCCCTCCAGGCTGCAGGTGGAGGAGCCGCCACCCGCCCAAACTTGCACACTGCGCATGCGCCAATACTTTTAATCTTCCTACCCCCAGGCCGCGTCCCATTTCTGATGCCAAACTCTTTCGATTCCTTCGCTGTAGATCCCGCCCACTGCGCCAAAATAGCCAATAGGAGCTAACTAGCCTCTCTTCTGTATGGCTCTTTCTTCTTTTGGGGCGGGGTTTACGAGTGAGGAAGTGTAGCGTCGAGGGCGAGGAGGAAACTTATTAGGAATGGGACGCATCCCAAGTTGTCGCGCTAGCTCCGCAGTACACTTACCTACCACCTTTAGGACAGAAACAGTGAACTTTTAAAAACGCCCCTGGACTTTTATCAACGAATATCGAGCTGTTTTTGATTTTTGGAGGGATACCTGTATAGTTTGGATATTATTTAACTTTTCCCGGGCTACTTTTGTGGTTTCAAATTGGAACAAAGTTGGATCGTGAAGCTAGTTCCGTCTTGATGGACAGCGGCGACAAGTGTCAAAAGTAATCAGAGGTCGTCGCTTTGCCTCGGAGAAACGCATCTTACTTTCTGGATTTTAGCGTTTTCTGCTTAAAAATACACACTTGTAAGGTCAGTATACATTTTAAGTTAAATTATGGTACTTTTTAAGCTTGAATGGGCAGGTGAATTGGCTAACAAAGCTACCATTACAGCAGAGTAGCCACCTGTTGCTTTGCTTAGTTAGTATTGACATCGCATATGGGATGGTTTCTTGACTTTTTCCTTTGTTTTACCCAAAGATACAAGTTAGTAGTTATAAGTTATTACAGTGAAACTACGGGTAAATAGTTTGTGAACTTTGCCCTATTGTGTAACGGCTACAAGGTGCATTATTCTGTTGAAATGGATACGTTTCGACGCGAACCCTTCAGTTTCGCTTCATTAGCATTAGCAAATCTATATAGTTTTCAATTACTTGTTAGCATTTAGCTTCTGGGAACGTATTAATTAGATGCGCAGCAGACAATACCTTTGAATTGAATAGCCCGCATGCAACCGGTTCAAACCTGTCTTTTTAATATATTTTGACATATTTCACCTCATTGCAAGCCTGGTTTAACTAATATTAAGTATGATACGTCTTCTCAAATTTTATACGAATTTACTAATGAGTTTGTTTTGAGATTTCCCACAGTGCAGTGCAGCCAGCATCAACAACAACTCGACGTGTTGAAGAGAAAACATTCCTTCACATTCCTCTGGCAGGCCCGTCTACATGTTCTAACAAGCCGCGATGCTTTTTAGAGCTGACAAAAAGCAAAAAACGCCCTACTTATGCATTTGGTGTAAGAATAGGGAAGACAAAAGGAAGCCTCGCTGCGCATTGTATTCGCTGCACAGAGGCGCGATCGTAACCGGGTCAGTCACGGTGAGGTGATTTGCGCACAAAGTTGTGATTGTCGCTCCGTCTGACAAGTGGCTTTGCAGTTGCACAAGTAAAGGAGTGGAGTGTGATTGAACAAGGTAGGCAGTGTTCAGCTGAAGTTCAAGTACTCAAGACTGCAAGCACAGACAGTTTGTAGTTATTGTTTTCTCTGACAAAATAGTTATACTGCTTGCCTGCAGAGTGTGCCAAGTATAGTGGTGGTAGGCAGGTTGAAGTGGCATGCCAAGTTTCTTTGAGGCTTGAATTGGTTGTTGTCACATTGAAACTACAATGCAGACCTTTTGTGGTGCAATCTGAGTGAACCCTGCATAATATAGTTGAAAGTAGGCTTGAAAAAAGTTAAATAATAGCTGTTAAACATTCTCTAAAATGAACTAAAATTTATCAACTACATTCTCTAGATAGGTGATCAAAAAGGTGATGCTTGCAGACTGTTCCTTTAACATAGACTTACTGAAGTAAAATTGAACAATATAGTTTTCAAATTCCAACCCTCAGATACACAAAAGATAAATAAACAAACAAAAAATACTAATTGCTTTGTCATAGGATCAGACTGGCCAGATTTGTTCTTGGGTGAGAATATTGTTTGTGTTTGAGTTAATTATTGCCTTCTCACAGTACCTTTTCCGACCACTTAGATTTTCTGTCGTACAGATAAAAAACGAACACTGACACAGTGGGAGTGCAATGTTTGGCCGGCTAGTGTTGTGCATCACACTTATAGAATCAATGCGTTTTCTGTTATCAGCTGTTAACTGACAGCCATTCCCAGAGCTGCTCACTCCCAGACCCACTGTGGTCGTGGTGGATGGGATGCCAACTCTGCAGAATGAGCCTGGCACAATGGGCCATTGTATAGCTCAGCACTCTGTACCACTCTGTCTCTTCATCCACTCAACTGGGCCTTTTTAATGAGCTAATTGGGAGCTTACTGCAAATAAACAGGATAGCTCAGAAAGTATGAAGTAACAGGCAGATGATTGTGCCAAAAGATCACAGCTGATTTGAAACAACAACTCTTTTGTTTAACTCTAGTATACGTCCTGCAGGGTAATAGATTAATGCAGCTCTATACATGCTAATTTAAATATTATTTTAAAGAATAAAACAAAATCACTGCAATGGGCACTGACTTTTCCAGTCAGTGTCCATTACGGTCATTTTGTTTTTCTTCAAAAGATCTAATAGTTTAACTAGAAAAATGCCAAAAAGGAAGTTGCAGAGCTCATGTTGACAAAAAATTCTTTGCCTTATGTAGCAGATAAGGAACATTTAAATATCAAATGCAAGGAAGGAACTCACTAGGCTAAATAAAGGCCATCAAAACATTTTAAAATCAAATGAAGCATGAACAGTTGGTTTAAATCTCAGCCTACATTTGCATTTTTATGATTGATTGTATGGCTGATTCATTATTGCCATTTTGTCTGTCTGTTGCATACTAACAAATGAAAACACAAAATTCTGCTCGTCTACATAATTTGACACTCATAGCTAACTTTCACCACTGTCAATAAATAAATGGTAAAATCCCCTGTGGTTTGCCAGCATTTCGTGAGTGTTTACTGTTGATGCTTCATAATACAGGAGGTGTACTGAAATGCCGCTGTAGGATTGAGTTTCTAAACCTGAAAATCTTGCTGCCATCACTGAAGCTTATGCCTTATGTCCTTTAAGTTCTGAGAAAATGTCAATACTGCTATGCAAAGTCCAAGAGTAAAACGATGCTTATCCGGAAACCAGTGAAAGCCTTGGGGCTTGCTGGACTTTGAATTCAAGGCCTGGGCGGGTGTGTGTGTGGACAGTTCATGTGGCCAATCCTGCAACAGTTTGCAACAGTAGGGTGAAGAGGTTGTGTTTATTGCCACAAATATTAAGGTTTAACACGCTGACAAATATCTAATTCTGATTTTTCTGACATTGCGATGGAGTTTAGGTTTGCAATTTTTGTTGTTATGATCATATTCATGTTCACGTTCAAACATTTTCCAGAAGAATTGATAAAAATACTGAAACATGAACTGACAAACAACTAATACAATAGTCCAATTTCTTTACATGTAAAGGTCTAAACTACAGGGTTAGCAGTTTTTATGCAGAATAAGATATTTTGCTGTAAATATTAGCATTTCAAGAATTGTAGCCTTTGCAGTTTGCTAATAGCCTCCATCATTACCGATTTTTGATTTAATGGTGCTTAAATCTTGCGGCCCCTAACAAATTATGGTTTGGTCTGAGGCAAAATAGTCAAACTAGAGACACTGTGAAAAGTAGAGCCTAAATGCTAATCTTGTATAATCTTATTCATTATGTTTTAGAATGTAAACCTTTCACATGGAGAGCTAGAGGCACTGACTGATCCTCTATATTTTGTTTTATTTTACATTTATTGAACTGAAACCTACATATTTTACTTAATGCATGCTCTTAATCCTGGATAATATAGTTGTAAGTAAATTATTCAAAATTTAGAAAGCAGAAAAATAATGCCTGTTGGAGTTGAGTTTATTAACTGCATTCTCTAAGTGGTTGTTTCTCAAAAATGTAAACACCTGAAGTCTTTTCCTTTATAAATAGAATCACTGAAGTATAAGTAAAGAATACACAACAGATAAACGAACAAATAAAACATACTAATTGCTTCGTTATAGGGCGGTCAGACCCTATCTATATTTTTTTGAAATTCACATTTGTTGAACTGAAACATAAGTATGTTACTTAATGCATGTTTTACTCATGAAGTTCATCTGTGCTGAAAGAGTTGTAACATTGGCTGTCTTTGTTTCATGAGACCTGGTGAAGTAATTAGAGATGTGAACCATAAACCAAACCAAACACCTGCATTTAAACAGCCCAGTCTACCTTGTACTTAGCTGCTCCTCGTCTTCATTTTTAACTGTTGACTCATTAGATTGTCATGACTGCGTGTACAGAAGGACAGTTGCTCTAGATTTCTTCTCCTAAGTGATATGTATTAACTCTTGATGTGTTTGTTTTGCTACAGCCTGGACCACTTGTGCTGTGCCACACACTGTGGACGACCCAGTGCAGCAGAGGACATCTGAGAACACACTGGGTTTGGACCGGCTCAGAACACCAGCTGCTGAATAATTTGTGAGTTTAAATTCCGGATCAACTTCTCCTCATAAATACTCACTTGTAGGGGGAATTAAATGTGGAATATGTTTTTCTTTTTGATAAAACTATTTTCATTTCATCCATTTACACTTAATATAATCTGAAATATAAAATACATGATAGTATATACAGTTATAAAATTGATTTATTTACTGAAGCCCTGTCATACATGCGAGTCACCTATGCACTATCATCAGGAGAGCAGAGGGCAGAGCCTCTGGTCCACAAAATAAAGGGCACAGCGAGTTTTGAGTTTGACTTGTTCCAGCCAGCCAGAGGGTTGTATTTTTGTTATTTGACGTTGTCATTTGCATCTCAAAATACAGTCATTATTTAATTATGAAATTGTAACTAGCTTAAAATATTTCCTAAATTAACTCTATAGTGAGAGGTGGTGCTCGAGTTCCTTGTCTGTGTACATGTGCACAAAGCCAAAACTCCCCGAACAAGTTTGACTGGAGCACACTTGAACCAAGGCAGAGCAGTGAAGTGTTCAAATGTCCCGCGTTGATGAGAAGTAAATGTATGACAGTGTGGCCATGACCCAGATCAGCAGTTTAGTATTAGTAGTAGTATACAGCAGATCTTAGTATTTACACTTGCGAAATGGAAATGTAAGATCTAAAGCAGAACTGGTTTGTAATGAAAACCTGAGCTGATAAGCTAATGCTGAAGATGCAGTTTTTTTCTCATGACACAGTCTTATTCTGTATATTTTACAGGAGTCACTGCACTTTTCTTGGGACACACGCTGAAAGACAGGATCTAGGAAATCAATGGTCTTCACAGCAAGTAAGTAACAAAATTATTATTTATTATTATTTACAATACACACTGTTATTACCAAAAATTAAGTATTTTCAGTATAGTCAGTAAATAATCTTATGGTATACTTGTGTAACTACTGTAAAATGTTCGCTGTAATAAGAGAAACCATTAGCTGTTTCTTTGATAACAAAGTCAAACAGTGTCTTTCACAAACTGTTTGTCTTGGAGGACTTTTGACGTTCAAAGTGCAGCCTTTGTGCATATCCACCCATCAGACCGCGCCTGCTCATTTGTCCAGTTGCACTCTGGGCATCTTTTAAAATAAGTCTGTGAAGTTTGCTTTGAACAGCCCTAATGGTTTGATCAACTTGCCATTTTAGTTGTCTTTGTAAGTGCTTCTGTGCCAGTACTGTAGAGCAAACAGAGCAAGTCAGTCTTTTTCATTTTTAAACTTAAATTAACAGTATTGCCATTGATATATTACTGAAAACTGAATTTATCATGTATATTTGACTCATGACAGGGAACCATCCAGAGAGCAAAAATAGATATTTGGGAAATCTTTTGGAAAAAGGCTCAAATCATGCATAGCCAGACAAATCGCTGTTTTAAATTATACTGCTCAAAACTTTTATGTATTATTTGGAAACACATCAAATCTCAATGTGAAAAATAACTATGCCTGATAGCTATACAAATATGGACAAGGCAGTGTCTTAGGAACAAAAGGATTCCTTCTCTTTTAATGGAAATAAAATTTTCAGCACACATAGGGCTTAATTTTACAGACAGCCTGAAAGGGCTGGCCACATATTAATTGAGCTTAATTTTCAATTCAGTTTTATATAATATTTTCAAAAAATAAAAATGCCCTGATTACATGATCATAAACAATACAGGCTTTTATTCTGAGCCATTTAACAAATAATAATCAAATTTTGAAAATTTGCTTTAAACCACTTGCTTTTATTGCTCAATAAAACAAAATAAAACACTCAAATTACTATTAGAACCACTTGGCTACAAGACAGTGATACTCGGTTGAACTTGCATGCATACAAGGCTAGTGCAGTGTTCTTTATGACAATGAGAGACAAAATATAGAAAGTGTATTATACATATTATAAGGTATGTTGAACTAATGTGTTGGTGCATTTTTATGTTTACTGCTTTAGTTACTGTTGCGCTGAATGACAAACACACTTTGCATTCTGTGTGCTCAAAGTCTTGGATTGGATTTGCATGCTGAGGAGCAAGCCTTTGAAAATGAAGGAAACGACAATTGTCTTTCTTTTTATTTACTTGTTGAATTAGGTAATTCACCAAACTGGAGGTTTATGTATTAACCTTAAGTGCTGTCAAATGTTTGTGCATAAACCTTTTGATTAATCCTTTTTCATTTTCTGTTTAGGATCCCGAGCGTCCT
>KN498733.1:26285-41705 GCA_000787155.1 Scartelaos histophorus | reverse complement strand
CTCTTTTTATCGGGGAAAATAGGATTGAGATTTGATTTGTTTGGAATAATGGAAGATAAATTCTGTTTGGGGAAAATGAATTAGTCAGAACCAAGTGTCATGCTGAGAAATGGGGATGTCAGAGGAAACCCAGAGATGATGATAATAAAGTAAAATGATCAGAGAGGCTCCAGCAGTCACAATGAGACTAACATGGGAAAACACAGGCTGGTGCTCTGCTTATGCACCATAAAACTGATAATCAGCCTCTTTGGCCAGATTTATGCACAAAACCGGGAGTGCAAACAAAAAATATTATGTGCAGTATGTGGATTTACTATTGGAAATATGCATAATATTTCTATTGCAAAACCTAAATGTGAATGAGAAAAAAATGTGATCTAAATTTTGTCTGCCTCAAATTTTACACCTGTGATTGACCTGTCTAGCATATTCATAGACTATATACAGTATATATAACCCACTAGTCGCTACGTCCAAATAGGAACTGAACATGGGCACACTTCCTGCTCCATCAACTCTAGCTCAAATTCTCTTTGTGTTGAGAAAATATCGCCCGTTTTTGTAACTGCTGCTGTCAGACTTCTCGTTTTGGTCTTAAAATGTTTGTGTTAAGCCACTCTACATGATCCTGGTGTCTTTAATTTTGCTAGTTTGTTTGTGAATCAATTTCAATTCTTAATTTGGAACTGGCTCCAAATTCACTTTGATAACTGCAAAGCGTCGGTAAGTTTTGGGTGATGTCACTCTCTACTTTGTACAATCTATAGTCCCATCAGCTTCCCGATTTTTCAGAGACATAAACTAAAATGGCAACTTTCTGTAGGCAACCCGTTTTACACATGTAAAAACGCTGCATATTTGATACCTGATACACTTTTATATCTGAGTGTGGGGTTGTACCTAAATCATTGTTATTTGAAAAAGTATTATTAAAGGGCCCATAATACAGTATTTTCTAATCTATACTATAATCTTGCTTCATCAAAAACAACCTCTGAGTTGTGTTTTGTTTCATTCACTCACATCCTGCATATTTAGGTTCTTCTCTCAAACAGAAAACACTCTGCTCCACCTTCACTACAGTCATCTGGATTATTTCAGACCAGGAATTTCCAATCTTTACTGAACTAAAGCTAAAAGGTAGCTGTTAATTAAGTCCTCTTCATGACATCACAAACTGGAATAGAGCATTATGAGCTTTGCAGATGCAGACAACCTCATAATACAATATACATACAACATCTAACAAAAAGCTCACAAGACACAAGACTCAGTTTTGTGAAATATATAAATACTTGTGAGGGCATAAGAATATAGACTATAATATGTGAATGTGAAATGCATTTACTTATACCATTGTCTCACCAACATGTACTTATCTCCAGCAGACTCCTGAACCGCAGCCTGCTCCTGTCGCTGATCTGGTCACTGATAGTGGTGTGGAGCTGGATGTAATCTCCCAGCAGCCTCCATTGCTCAGATATGGTTACACAGTGCACCTCTGTCTCTGAACACAGAATGAGAAAAGGGCACACAAATTAGACTGGCCTCGCACCGCCATGATGAATTTGGCCAACCTTGTCTTCTTCAATCACAAGGTTTTTTTGGGTTCAGTTTCCCAGGGCAGACTGGTTTCAGCGTGGGGTCACTGTCCACTCAGAGGCTTATAGAGTCTCCAAAAGAAGTCTGTCTTGTTCAGTATAGTACAAGATAATGAACATTTTGATTAAAAAAACTGCAAAAAATGTGAGTCCAGATAACTCACTTCTTTGATTTATTTTATTCTCAAATAAATGATAAAGCTTTTAACAACCTTTAAACAATTAGATCAGTTTAGACAATTTCCAGTGGTCCAAAGTTACTCCTGACTTATCTTCTGCTTTCTGACCATCCTAACTTTTCACCGTGATGAGTTTATACAACTTTCTGTGATAGTAATAACAACAACGACCAAAAACTACAACAACAACTACCAAGCTAACCACAAGATTTATTGCGACGCAGAGAGTTAAAAATCAGGTACAGGCCCTTTAATATAAAAAGGCCTATATTATGCTATTTTCTGATTTATGTTGTTACGTAGTTTCACAAATACAGGAAGTGCTCCACTGTATTTTTAAACTCCGTACACCTTCAATAGATTCATTTGGATTATTTCAGTTTTCAATATAGGATCTTTAATAAAACAACTGACAAGCAGGTGTCATTTTAAACACAGAAATATGTGCATTAATCAATCTCCAATCCAATAGAAAAACCCTGTTTCAGTTCCCTCACACTAATAAATGGCATAATCCATGATTTAACCTTAAATGTGACATTCTTTAAACCATATGTGAGATGAACCTGAAATACATTCATCTCATCAGGTAAACACTTTTGTACACACACCATATTGATTCTTTATTGACTGAATGTTGATTTGACTATAATCCAATCTCCAACAATCAATATTAATCAGCGTGCACAAAACTAACATGTGAACATACATGAGTCATTTACTGTGAAATACATAGAGTGGGCACTGATAAAATACAAAAACATTTGCAGAGGTTGACCCGCTTGGATCCAATTAAACTGCAGATCTTCCTTGTAATTACACAGGGCCTGGGCTGCGATCTCGGGCGGGTGTGCTTGATTGATCAGTAGATCGATCAAGCAATTAATCACCTCATTAATTACATTGGCCACAGACTAGAGCAGCAAAAACATTCACACTAGGACATCTGATTGTGCTTTCTGACACTGTTAGGCCTTTTGTCATACTTTATCACTTATTGTTGGGGAAAGCATCATTTCTGTTCTACAATTATGAATTATATTGGCACTATTTATGTAAGTGCTAATGTGCTAATGTGCACTTAACCAAAACAGGCTTTTGATACATAGTGTTTAAGAGAAAACTGTGAATAAAAAATACAAAGTGTATTACTGAATCCAGCTATACACATTTTTATGCATTTGGACTGCAAACTTACTTACTACTTACTTAAAGAGTCCATACTGTACAGTTTTATGATCTGTTACCTAGAGTTGTGTTTTGTTATATTCACACACACGTGTGTTTAACATACAAATCCTGCATACTTAGGTTTAGTTCTTCTCTCAAACTGAAAACACCTTGTGATGTCATGTGGTAATACAGGAATTGTTCTACTGTCTTTTTAAACTCCATTCACCTCCACTAACATCCTTTGGATAATTTCAGCCCTTGAGTAGTGAACAAAAGACACATGGTGTCTCCTGACTCTGGGTAACTCAGAAGAGTTTTCTGTAGCATATGACTTTAAAATATAACCTCCCAAACATCTGTATTATTTTTTAGAATAACCTTACAGAGTGTACAGTTCATCTCTGATTACATTGATCTGTATTCAATGAACTGAGTATTAATACTGCAAATGAATTAATTTGCAGTTTATTTTGCAGATTTAATTTGCAGATTATTACACAAACAGTATCAAAAGAAATTTTGATACTGTTTGTGTAATAATCAGGAGCTACAACACTGGGCCTGGGGAATGCCATCTCTCATTCATTAGAACTAAATGAAAGTGACATATATAATCCAGTAATAATCTCTTTTGTATATTATAATCCTGACCTAAAATGTGCTCTTTGACACTGGATCACAGCAGTGTTTACTCTGCTCAAACCATAATTTCTCTAATGCACCTCTCGTCTCTTCTCTACATTATAAACCACAGTCATCATAATCCTTTAGGATTAGACCTCCTCTGGACCTGGTTTTCTTGTATTCTTAATTTCTATGACCATACTCCTCCAAGCTACTACCTTGTTTGATACAAGTACAAGTCCTACTACCAAAATTGTAATTTAAAGGTCCTAAATTACGCAAAATGAATTACAATGATAATGCTGTGGATAATCAAAACAAATCAAAACAACATACCTGGACTTGTGTTTTGTTTCATTGACACATGTTTGAGTAATATTAAATAAAGTGTGAATAAAACAGGTATGTTTGTGATGACAACATTATAATAGAGATCAGAAAATAATGTAATATTCCATACGCCCTTTAAAGTGAAACAGCAGCTGACTCCTGGTAGAGGTTTGAACATGTGAGAGAGAGGCTGGATCAAAAGAGCTGAAGTCCCTGAACACCACTTCAGTTCCATAATAGTGTAATAAGTCCTGCTGGATACTAATCACATTAACACAGCAGGCTATCGGAGTTTGGTTTCTCAGTGTGTGGGCAGTGTAAAAAAGGATGATGCCAGTTACAGTTAGAGCATGAGTGAGCGTGTGCAGACCAGAGCAGCAGGGGTCCCATTAGTCTCATCCACTTGGGGAAATACACAGGTTATTCACTGTCTAACATGAGAAACAGAGGCAGGGTCTAAGCTAAAGTGTCAGGGTGTAAAAGGCCCTCCTGTCTCCAGCACTCACAGTGATCTAAATGCCTAGGGTTTATGTTGGTTTTGCATCACTTCAAGGTCCCATATGACGCAAAACTGACTCTCATGAGCTTTAAGCTGTATTTGAATGTTGTTACTTCACCAAAAACAGACTCGGAGTAGTGTTTTGTTTCATTCACACACATTTGTCTACATCTCCAAAGCTCAAAATGCTCTTTTCCACCTTATGATGTCATGAAGAGGTAGTTTCAAGTTAACAGTAACGTTTTAATTTTGTCCTGTAGCAACTCATCAGGGCGTTTTCTGTTTGAGCGAAGAACTCTAATGCTACGTTCAGAATAAAAACATTAAAGCCGCTCTCTTCACTTGGTCTTCCATCATTCCAGCAAAAGACCGGCAAAATGGCACTTCCTGGGCAATGGACTCCCTGGACATGTCAAGTATTTTTCTCCCATTTGTCCAAGAGACGCTTTGGGAGCATCTAAACTCAAATGCAGGCGTCCAGTGCATTTTAGGTAAACTTATATATTTTTTTATGAAGACTATACCTTAAAGTATGCCCTTTTTTTTTATTGCACAGAATATTTGCATCTATACTCTGAGCAGGCTTGAATCTCCACAAACCTGATTTATTTAGCCGGGAAGAGAGTCCAGAAAATGACATAGTTGGCAAAAAACAGATAAAAAATAATGCAGTATGACTTTCTTCATCTCTCATTATTAGTTTTGTTTAGTGCTTTCCTTTCTGTAATGTTTTCTGACTGTAATTTCTCAATGGCCAAGTTACACTAGAGTCTTAAAGGATCCATATTACACTATTCTGATCTGTTTCCTCATCATAAACACTCTGGAGTCCTGTTTTGTTTCATTCACACATTTTTAACACACAAACACTGCATTGGAGTTCTTCTCTTAAACAGAAAACACTCAGTCCCACCTTGTGATGTCATGTGGTAATACAGGAAGTGCCCCACTGTGTTTTTAAACCCCATACACCTTCACTAGAAAAGTCAATTTTATGTAATATAGTAGCTTTAAGCCAAACTAATGAACAAATGTTGGCAGTAGCAACAGGTCTGTATCCTTGGAAGAAACTCTGCTCTTATTCAGACCCAAAAAACAAACAAAAATAAGCACACACTCCATCTCTTATCACAAAACACATTGGTGAACATTCTCGCACTAAGTGAAGCCTAATGAATGAAACCCCCCACAGCCCGATCCTCGTCAGCAGTTCACCCCAGAGCAAAGCGCCCTCCAAGGCTATTACGTTTTTTTAGCGGAGCACCTCTCAAATCTTAATAATAAATGTTGTGATGTATAACGTGCAATGTGATAAACAAAACCTGCGAGTGGAAGAGGGGGTCACACAAGGGCAGCCTCTGTGCGGAGCAGAGTGGGTCGGTTTGAAAGGAATTGGAAGTTGTTAGTGCTCTGAAATTTGAAAGCACTCGGCTATGGGCCAAACAGGATTTCATTATTGCTAAAGTAACATTTATACACCTGCCGAAACATTTTTACCTTTTAAAATTCCATTAGCAAAAATGTTTCTTCAAACCAGCGGGTGACAAAAACTGTATGCATTGATAGAGGATGAGTCTGCAAGTTTTGAATGTCAGTTTGAATCAGAGGATATATATACGATGTTTTAAAGATGAGCCATTACATTTCTATGGGATATTCATGGCTAACGCACTGTATATTTAGAGTAGCGTATACTGTTTAGAAATCACCATATTCGCCGAAAGCAACATATTAACATAATTAATACATTTCAGTTTTGTTTTTAATAAAATCCCCATTGCTCCCTATGCTAAGTCACTCCCCCTTCAGAGTGCACAACACAATCTGCTGCAAAATCTTACAGAAAGATAAGTCCATAAGAAGTGTTATTACCCCAACATGCATAGATGTCAGGCTAAAACTCCTCGGGCATGTTTTTGATGAACATGGTAGAAAGCACCACAGTATTGAATTAAACATGGATATAAAAAAAAAAAAGAGAAACAACACCAAGCCAAGTTCCACGTCAGATCAAGACCCCTGCTCATGTTTCTTAAGCATTAATAAAAACACCTCTAATGGAATAAATAGCAAGATAGATTAGGTTTAATTCTACTGTGGAACATTTCAGCCAATGCAGGAAATGGAAAATGGAAAAAAGTCAGATGATAGACCCTCCACCAGAAAAGTTACACAATGCACCTTTACGATGCACCATGGGCTCTGTAAGTGTAAGAAATAAAGCTGATGATGATGATGATGATAATCCAATATACTGCAGCACTGACCACTAGTCTCCATCACACTTTGAAGATCGGAAGGAATTGTGAATTTGTGTTTTTTTTGTTCTTTTTTTTCCATAGTTGAAAAGTTGCAAGTATGAAGTGTCTCTAGATAACCTAGAGACACTCAAATTGACGTAATGTTGACTCTGCTTCACAACAAGAGAGAAAAAAAAAATGTGACTCTGGGTTGTGAGGTGGCAGCTTTCTTAGTTCTGGCAGTCTGTCATGAAATATCAAAAGTATGAGAAAATTGTATTATTTTATGCTATGTAGACTGTAGAGATAGACTGATATATTTCCAGCAAAGGCCGATATTTTATTTGGTCCAACCAGCAGCCTAAATATGCATGAAAAATACGCTTAAAGCTTTGTTTGAACACTTTAGTCCAAAGAGGGTACTTCAAAAATGTGCCTACACTGCTCTCTACAAAGTTTGTAGTAAAATAAGGATTTATGGTTTGTACTAAGTTTAAATTTGATAATTTGGGAAAAATACTCTACATATTGACCCCTTTGGATTCTCATTAAAACTGCACATTTGTCAATCTAAGTGTATATAACAGTAATGATTAGTAGTTTGTCAGATCATTGGTGCATCATTGAAGCTCTTGCTGAATGGCTGTTGGTGTCAAGTGCAAAATGTTTCACCATTGCAGCACAATTTTCACTTGTACCTCACACACTCACACATCCAAACAAGTGAATATTGGCCAAAAGCAGCTCCCGTAGCTGTGATTGTAGCAGAGAGTTGAAGGATAGTCCTGTGCTCCGGCTGCTCCCCCAGAGAGCAAAGGTATTTTTCACTGAATTATCTGCCCTTAATGACCAGGGGAGTGTAATTAAAAGCGTGATTAGGGATCGCTCTTAAGCACCTCATTGGAAATTAAGCACAATCCATTCTGCCTGACAGCCACTTTCAGCAGATACACTTTTGCTGAAACCCCGTGAACAGTGGACTCTGCTGTTTGTATATACGTCTTTAAGCACTTGTAATAAAACAGTCAATACCATTATAGACATTAGTGAGTTAATGATAACAGAAATGGCTATTAGAGAAGTAGTGTTGTTCTGTTTACTGACTTGGCATGGACTCATCTTCTTTAAAATAGGCATCAAATCTCAACGATCTGGAAGCGACCTCTGATGTAGGGGTTTATTTATGGTTTATCAGTTTAACAGGAAGAAAACACCACACCAGTGCTGTCAATATAGAACAGTAGATAGGGTTAGGGTTAGGGTTTCAAACCTAAAAACAATGGCTGCTTGCTTGCTTTAGTTTCTGATTAAAACCATTATAAAACCACAGTATGTTTAGATTTTAACTCAGTATTTGGAAAAGAGGGGTTGAGGGTTTTTTTTGTTCTTGCACTTTGTTGTATTGTAATCCTTTCTGTTTGCATTCTCTGGCCAGTGAAAGTACAGTCTGTGAGTATTGCACAAACACATGGATAATGATCCTTCTCCAGTACAGTATCAGCAAACACTTAACACAACCAATTCTATTATGTGCCATTGATTTGCTCTGTGCAGCAATAACAACTCTCCACAAACTAACAGCAATCCACACGATCGACCACATAGAATTCTACTCAACATTATGCAAAATGCTGTGGCCACAAGTAGACCACAAGTATCACCAATCCACAGCAACATTTCAGGGTAAAATATCTCAAAAAGTGTTATTTTAACTATTTGAAAGTTAAATGGGAGTTTGAGTTGGGGTTATTTGCCAGAGTTGATGGGGTTGAAGTTGATTCAACTTCCACTAGTGTTAATATGGCACCTCTCACTTTAAACTCCCACTAGAGAAGACCAATCTGAACCAGTTTTGTTCATAATTTCAACTTAAATTAACTAAAATAAAGTGTAAAAATAATGTGCTGTTTAGCTAAATCAAAATAACCCTGAAAAGTGTTACATGTTTACTCTCAAAATAATAAAATTAATATTAACTCTTGATTTCAGGGTTAAACAGGATCTTTGGTTTGTTACTTAATTAACATTTCCAAAAATGTTAAATTAACTCTAGAACAGATTGGACTCATATAAATAAAAAAATTTACTCTGTGAGAGACAATTTTAATATTCCACTTTTTACTGTGTAATGACAGTAAAAGTAATGAGCTCAGTCCACACACGTGCAAGAATAGTGAATAATTAATGATAAAACGGTCAATTTTACTCCACTGGACACTCACACGTTCATACACAAATGAAGTAAAGTGTCTTGCCTAAGAGCACGTTATCAGTATCCGAAAGGAGTGTGGATTAATGAGCCGACTTTTTTGATCAGTGGGCAAAAGTTGTTTGCCTTAAGTCTTAAAACTGAAACTAAAATACAATATTACCCCTGAAGTAAAAATGACCTTGGTTTAACATCTTTCACAGAACTAGAAACAACACAATCATTTTACTTAGCCAACGATGTAATGTACATGCAAAGGACTTCAAGAGAAATCCATAATTACATGACTGTTAAAAGTCTGCATTAGAATTTTAAAGATACACGCAATTACTGTACTGCACTACTCTCACAAAGTTCGCTGAAAAGGTCACTTGGACCACAGTGGAAATGAAAATCCTTTAGGAGAGGATTCGCTACCCTTTTGTAACCTTTACACAAGAAATCCCATCGGGTTGACTCATTGTGCGTGGCGTGGTCCTCGTAAATCTATACCCTATGCTATGGCCGTCTTTAATCGATAGCTTTGGGCGCTTGTCTTGTCTAATCACCTGGTCACACCCATTGATCAAGAACAGCAATTACCGACCACAAAGGAACGCATGCTCCCTGTATAATTATGTACAATGTTGGAAAGCTGTAACCTGCTGTTTTGTGTTGGTTGCAGTAGTGGGAGTAAATGGATCTGGATAGTTTGGCAGTTGGCACGTTCAATTGTGATGCGGAGCAGTTTGGTGAAGTGTGACAGTCGGGGTCAAATGTTCCCAAAGGGTTGATCGTCACCGTTGACCCCGCCACAGCTCCAATTTAAAGCCGAGTGGGTGTGAGGGCGGCATGGGCGGTCTGTCCAGGGAGCGTCCAATGGCCTGTGGATGTGTTCAGGTGACATCTTAACTAAGTCTGTTCCTATCAATTAGAGTGAAGAGATGCGCCGGGGGAGGCTAGAGGTGAGAGAGGGACACGCAGAGAGTTAGAGAGTGGAACTACAAGGAGCTGGTAATAAGAGGGCTTGAAAACACACAGTATGATTCTGATAAAGAAAGATTGTCAAGCAGTCTCTGTGGTTTAGTGTGCAGAGCTGGAACATGAATGCAGGCTAACTTGCCCACATCATCACATCATCCATTCAAGTTGCCAGATGTCCTCAGGGGTATTTTTTCTTCAAGTTGCTCCCTTTTTAGCCAAGTAAATCCAACCTGAAATCTTAAACCCCATTCACATATGAAACTGTTCAGACAAACTCTCTTAACAGTGTTTATTGCTTTTGTCAATTGATTTAGCTTGATCCTACAATGTTTAGCTATTTTTAGGCCAAGTCAATTCAGAATAAAATCTTCCAGCATGGTCATCACGACTTTACCCGAGTCTCAGGCATAGACTGCATAAAGAATTGGACTAAGGGAGAGTAACGTCACCCATAGTGTTCGGCTTCAATTCAAATGAAACTCACAATGCTAGCAGTTATAAGAGTGAATTTGAAGCCCATTTCATTATTAGGTATATGAATTGACTGTATTTATGAACAAAATAGCAAAATATAAACACCATGATCATGTAGAGCTGTTAAAGACACAGTTTAAGACCAAAATAACAAGGCTCACTACAGGAAGAGTCAATGAAGCCAGAAGTGCCTCCATGAACACTTCCTATTTGAACTGCTGCTGTGAATTAGCTATGTCCATTTATATACTGTATTTTTGGGGCGATAAAGTTCACCAGATTTATAAGGCCAGTATCAAATAATATGTCAGTTGTGTCATTGTCCACACATAAGGAGCATCAGATTATAAGGCACAATAAGAGAAACAAAACGTGTGTCGGATAAATGGAACTTTATTCAGGTCATTTACAATAACTCTCAGTTGTAGCTAACACAAAAATACAAGTTTAACATGGTGATTTGTGGGCATCAAACATGCCCGGATCCTCTCAACATTGTTCAGTTTTAACACTAAAATACAAAACCTGAAATCTGCATGGTGCATGTCTCTTAACAGGTGCATTTTGGGTCCTTGTACAGCACACGGCAGAACTACCGGTATGTTGCACAGTCGCCCTATATGTGGCCAACATATTACTCCTCCTGACTCGCCCACTAATACCTTATTAGACTAATGTGGACAACATCAAATCGGTTGGAGGTTAAACACAACCAAAGGTCACACATAAGGCCACTGGATTATAAGGCCACTGTGGATTTAGGAGAAAATATCATGATTTTAGATGCACCTTTATAGTCTGAAAAGTATGGTATACACAGTCTACCATCTCAAGTTTGTTTATTTTTCATGGGAAATAAGATCATTTGTCATATATCCTGTAGAACTTCTCTCACTTGAGGCTAACATAGTTTCGTGCTGTTAGTTTATCACATGTTTTTCCATCCTGTGTTGTTATTTTTTTCCTCTTTCGTTTTGACCTGTAAACTGCCATGTTTGTTTGGGAAACCATGCGATTCTCCAATTGACTGAACCATCTGTCTCTGGGAGATAAGTTGGAGTTGTATTTTGTTTGTATATTAAAGTTATTTAGTTACTTTGCACCCAACTACCTATTACCGACTAAATAAAAACATACGAAATAGAAGTAACATTAACATTTAAGAACTTTTGGACTCTCAAATACAGTTTAAAGAAATCTACATACATTTAGTGAGTGCAAACAGAAAATGCTTAGATGCAAAATCATCTGAGAGATTAATTTATGAAGAATGAATAAACAAAGTGAGAGTGTCTGTATTAGAAAGCTGACATTTAAATACATAGAGAGCCTTTAACAGTCGCTCCATCACAATCAGCTCAGATATAGATGTAGTGTGCTTCTGCAGGAGCAGACAGTCCCCCATCAATCTCTGCTCCTCTGCCCCCTCAACAAAAGGAGTGGAAAACAAATTGCGAATATTTAATTAATGCACTGTGTTTTTGTTAAATCGCAGCAATTTTGAGAAAGAACAAAAGTGACTGTGCACAATCAGAACAACCTAAAACACAGAATATTGTTTGACTGAAATAATGAGCAGAAATGTCCTTTATTGTCATAACTAAAATGATTTAAATTTGTGATAACTGGAGAAAATTGCTACACAATTTTTGCACTTTTTGTTATTCTTTATGAATCAAACATTTTTAGATTGCATTGCTTTTGTTCTTTGTTCGGTGCTATTTTGTCATTTTTAAGTTTATTCTTTGGCAATTCCACATGCAAAAAAAAAATGTTTAGGATGAGGTTTGTGAAGAATGATTATTTTATTATATCATGATCTCATTTACACATATAAGTAGTGTTCAAAGTTCAAAGTTTGGACACATCTCATTCAATGTTTTTTTGTTTTTTGTTTTTTTTTAATCTATTTATGTATATAAAATGTAAAAAGTAGCATAAACCTCTACATTTATAAACAGAAAGAAATGCCAAAAAGGAAATGCAAAGGAAAGAAGTTTATTTTTTGTGATTATTTTTATTTATGTATTTATTTTGTAATGAAACATGTAATATACATTAGTAAATTAAGTGGAAAATTGTAGTGGGCTTGACTTTTTTTTAATGAAATTATCCATTAAACCCTAAAAATCTGTATTTTTCCTTTCTCAAAAATGGTGAGTGTGTTAAATAAACATGACCTATAAAACATAACTGTAAATGTTTTTAAACCAGGCTGTGATTTCACTCACATGTATCTGCGTGAATTTCATTTGCCAAATTTCCTTTGTATTTTCATATTCTCTGATATTCTAGTTAGTCCCAGTTAGTTTTTCCCTTTAAATCACATAATGTTCCACTTCTTTTTCCTCCAGTCTGGACTTCAGAATGTTTTTTGCTTACACATTTTAAAGGATCTATAAAACAAATGATTTATTGTTTTTAGGAAGACTCATAATTGACCTTTACAGTTTACATGAACTGGGAGTTATGGACATAAGTAAAGAAAAAGCATTAAAGGTATAAAAACAAATGGTCGGGCCAAACTGCAGCCAAAGTTTCTAATGAATGTCTAAGTTTGGCAGGCGTGATGGATGAGTGGGGGATAGTGTTTGTCACAAATGCAATCTTCTTTAAATGGCTGTTCTGGTTGGCGTTTGGGGCCAGGCCTGGTGCAGTGTGCAGAGGCAGCTCCAACGTGGCCCTAATCATGTCATTAACGCTTAATGATCTCACAATTAAGTCTCTGCACACAGCCAACACTAGTAACAAATGCCCCACATCAGCAGCGTAAATGTTAATCTGGTTAGACTTGTTTACAGTAACGCTTTACTCTATTACGGCAAAGCTGATGTATATTCAATTATCTATGAGCGATGTAGGGGTGAAGTGAAGAGAGTGGAGACACATGCAGACGTGGCACTGGTCACTTTGTGTCAGCAGAGTCAGAAAGGGCCGTGTGTTTGGAACTGTGGGTCAGGGCCATTAGAAGCAATTCAATTTAGAAACAAATGAAGGAAAAATGATTTCAAAGTTATTCCTTAAAGGGCCCATATCTCTCTATTTTCTGATCTATGTTATATTTCCACATCAAAAGCAGAACCAGACTGGCATTTTGTTTCATCCACATGTTTAACACATAAATCCAGCATGTTTAGGCTGACTAATACGCCGTTCCACCTTATGATGTCACGTGGTAATACGCCAGAAGTGCTTCTCTGTGTTTTTAAACTCCACACACATTCACTAGAATCATTTGGCTCATTCCAGCCCCAGAATTTCCAATCTCTACTGAACAAAAGGTAAAAAGGGGTTCACTTGAAAACTATGTCATGACACAAAGTGGAACAGAGAATTTTTAACAGGACTGTGGAACATTCTAGTCAAATGAATAACATCCCGATTGAGACAAAAGCAGAAAAGTGAATGCACATTTACAAATACAGTGTGATATTTGGGTTAGGGTTATAATTTTTAACTTACTCAAAAGTGTGTGTTTTATCTCATTGCTGACACTCACTCTCTCTCACACACACACACACACACACACCAGCACACACTCAGCACCACCCACCTCCGTCTCCAGGGAATCGTCAACATTATTATCATATATTCATGTTACCGTGCACATTCCGCCGCACACATATGCACATGTGCAAGGTTTAATTGAACAGTGTAGTGTGAATGTGGGAGTTTTTTAATTAGGACTTTTTACCCACAGCTATTAGCAACATGACAGTTCTACACATGTTTCAATGTGAAGTAGTCAGTCTTTTCCTTTAAAATATATAATTACTGATAATGTCTTTTACAACATTTACATTTTAGGTGCTTAAAGAGCCCATAATGCACTATATTCCCATCTGTGTGATAATGTTTCCCCGTTGTGTGTTGAGTTGTGTTGTGTTTTCATTCACACATGTTGCATATTTGGGCCTTATATCTCGCAAACAAAAAAAAACCACTCACTTCCACTTTGTTGTTATGTGCGTATACAAGAAGAGCTCCACTGTGTTTTTAAACTCCATACATCTTCACCAGAAGGATAATTTCAGCCCTAGAATTGCCAATTTTTACTGAACACAAAGTAAAAAGTAGCAAGTACCAAGGTGAAACGGAGCATTTTGAGCTTTGAAGATGCAGACAGACTAATAATAAAGGTTTACACAGACACGTGTGAATGAAACAAAACCCCAGGTTTGTTTTTGAGCAGGTAGCAACATTATAATGTGGCTAAACGGTCACAAAAGTCAGTTTCATGTAAGATAGGACCTTTAATTCTCAGGACAGATGTTTAGATGTTCTGTACAAAAATACACCACAATGTCACAAAATCCAAATGCTTGGGTTTAAAAATTCTGCATTCTCTTGTATTTTATAATTCAAAACAAAGTATTAAATCTTTTGCACAGCCAACTGTCCTCAAAACGACACCATAGAAAAGCTGAATACAGTACATGAATATAGTACATGCAATACGCCAGCTTAGCACATGGCCATAAGCAAAAGCTCTGGGGGTGACTTGGCACCGAGCAAAAGAAGGTTGAATGTTGGAGCACAGTCTGTAATTTTAGATGTTCCACAAAACTGCAAAGATACTGCAGCTGTAGCAAAACAGTATAGAGGCAACAAAAGAGCATCAGTCACATTCACTGGGTCAAAACCAAAGAGAAGAGACACAGAGTGACCCTCAGTGGAAAAGGGCATGTGGGAGGAGGAGAGAGAGGAATAGAAAGAAAGAAAGGAGAAAGAGGGAGAGATAAAGGAGTAGAAGAGTTGTAGGAAAGAGAGACAGACAGAAGGAAAGGGAGAGTGAGAGTGAGGGGGAGGCAGAGAGGAAGAGAGGGAAAAAGAGGGAGAGCGAGTAAAAAGAAGTGGAGAGAGGAGTGAGGGGACAGAGACAGAGAAGTAAAGAGAGGGAGAGAGAGAAGAGAGAAAGGAAGCAGAAAGAGGAGGGAGTGAAAGAGAGAAAAAGAGAGAGAGAGAGAAAGAAGAAAAGAAAGAAAGAAAGAAAGAGAGAGAGAGGGGAGAGATCCAGAGAGAAGGAGCATGTTCACCTTGAGCGTGCTCATCTATTACAGGAGGCTGAGGCCCGCTCTGTCACACTGTCACACGGATGCCACCTCTACAGCAGCAAAAGGTCACT